>JAVQJF010045004.1:0-33067 GCA_036023855.1 Gadopsis marmoratus | reverse complement strand
CACTCGCACAGACGTCCCACATCTAGAAAGGGAACTCCAATCGCCTGCTGAGCTGCAGGTCACCGTTTGTCTCAGTGTGTGCGTGTGCGTGTGCGTGTGCGTGTGCACTACGGAGGGAGGTGGTGACTAAGCCTCTGCGTCTCTGTTCAGTGTTGCATTAAGTGCATCTCCATTCTGTTTTTAGCCCAACAGAGCCAAATTCAATCCACTGGTTGCTATGGCAATAAAGTTTTCAACACTGAAACACAAACTGCATGAAGGTGGTCTGATAACCTTGTTCACTGTATGGATGACAACAGAAAAGGGCCTTGTACTCTGAGGGGAGTCCTGAATTCTTGTCTGTACTTGTTCTCTTGTGGACTTTGTCGTCGGTCAGAAACCCAAGTGCTGTTCTGATTCGCAGTCTGCATTTAGCCAATTTAACCGTCCAGCGGCGGCGGCTGATGACATGAGCCGGACTCACAGCTGATTTCATTCTGGTTCTACAGCCGTTACTGTGTCACGACACTGTGTTTTAGGAGGGAAATTATCAGTTTGAAATATGTGGCATTTTAATATACTTATAGTACTCAAACATTTGCTACAACATTTTCGAGGATGTCAGGACCTGCTACTCGGAGCAAAAGCAGCCAGTCAAGGTGTCACCGTCCGTGGTTATCGGGTGGGAACAGGTTTATCTTTGGCAAAACATGCATTGCTGCTAAATTGGTTTGGCTTTAGGTAAAGTTGATGTTGTTAATTGGATATTTGTATAAAAGTGCTGCCTCTGTGTAATTCTGCCATACTTAAATAAAAATGAATAAATGTATAAAAATGAAAATGAAGTGAATCTGTTGGCTGCATCTCACAATCAAAAGTTAAGTGGGCCTTTGAGTTAAGATTATTACATGATAGTCCCAAATGCAAACAGAGTACTGCATCCCAAACAGAAAGGTATTTTGCAACCATTTTGATAATCATTTCATAGTCTGAAATCCAACAATCCAACAACAGTTTTTAAACAAAAGAATAACCCTCCCATTTGAGAAGCTGGAACCAGAGAATGTTTCATTTATTCCAGATTATATAATGCTCACATTTCCAACAGAATATCTTTGGGTTTTGGACTTGGGTTGGACAAGACATTTGAAGACATCATTTTGGAAACTGCGATGGACAACGTTCACTATTTTCCGATCCCAGGAGAACATAATTGTCAGATGAATCGATAATGAAAATAATAGTTAGTTACAGGCCTAATTGTGACGCAGTGTAAACATGGCACACTCTGTGCTGTGAAAGGCCTTGACTTTTGGACACCTTCAGCAGAAGTGCATCCTCACACTAACTTAGGGAAGACATTTGATCGTGGAAATATTTCCTTGAAGAAACGTATACCAGCAAATAGCAGAATCCCCGCAATGTTTTTTGACAAAAGGACAGACGTGTTCTCTGCTGGATGAGTAATGGTGAGCCATCATTTTGCCACCATCTGCTGCTCTGGTGCCAGTGCTCTGCAAGAGACTGACTGTGACCTTGGGGTGAGGCCGGGTTGGCTGGGCCTGCCTGCATGACATGGACTCCTGCTGCCTATGCTGCACGTGCTATAGGTTTGGCTGATAAATTGGTTATCGTCGCACAATTTCCGTTCCTAAAAAGGCATTTCAGGTGGTTTCTGCCTCGTTAGGCAGGCAGAGAACGAGAGATGGAGCAGATTAGCTGTGATGTTAAAAAGGCACGGTTGATGGCTCAGTCCTCCGAGTCTCCAGAAGACTTTTAAAATGTAGCCACTTTCAATGCGACGGCAGTAAAGTCTGACATTTCTGACACTGCCATGTTAGAAGGAGCTGTGCTGGGTTCCAAACTACAAGCAGAGCCTGTCACACATCCATTTTTCATTTTCCTCACACACCAAAAGCTAAAAAAACCTTCATTGCAAACTGCCACCGCAGTTGAAGAAGTTACACTGCAGATGGTTAGTGCAAGGGGCTCCACGACTCTTTTTACATTTTTAAATCATCAAGCCTCCTACTACCAGCATGGCTCTTAAAATGCCACCTAACATTGCAGTGATTGATTGATTCACATCACATTATGTCTACTTTACACAGGTTTAGCTGACCGGGTTACACAAGGACTCTGCATTGACACGCTGGAGGTGCAATTAAGTCCTGAATGTTATACGAAGACGGACAGTTTAGAGGGACATTATCTAATTTAGTTGCCTCGATTAGACCAGTGGGAATAGCGACAGCGCTGGTGGAACATTACTCCTCCTGGACTAGTATCTGAAAAAGCCTCCTCTGATCCAACTCCCATTCTCCTCAGCTGCAGTGTCCTGTGCTCGACACGAACAATAAACCCAAGACACATTAGCACAATAGAGGTGAATAAGGTAGCTAATTATAGCAGAGATCTAACAGAAACCACTGAACAGGTAATATATCACCATGCTAAATACAGGAATAAAATTTTGACAGTCGCTGTTGCTTGAATTATTAGCCCCTGCAGCTGTGTTGTGACGGTGGTCACTTAGTCGTGCTTGAGCAGTTAAAAAGCCAGTTCAGACAGGGGAATTAGGGGTAAAGGTTGCAGATTGTTTTTAGCTCCCCTCTCAAAGGATGGAAATGTTGTCATGAGTTTGCTGAATGTCACCTCGAAATATGACATTTGCTTCTGATCACTGAGAATTGTTTTTGAGCAAACTACAAATTTTTTTTTTTCTATGCGCGATCGTACAGGCCTCTTTGCTGTGTGTACAGTCTGTACATATGTGTGGCTGTATGTTTGATTTATTTACTTTTACATTTGCCTGGGGTAAAAAAGTCTCACATAACACAGTGCCCGAAGGCACATTTTATACTGTAGGAACATAGACAGTTGAGGGTTTTTTTAGGCAACACTGCAGCATTGATGCTCCAGACCCACACAAACAGTTACATGTCATCCCCTTCCACTTCTCCCCACTGTACTGTCTACTGAAGCAGAAAACACCTTAAAAACAATTGGTGTCACCTTAGAAAACTGCTGCATTACATCTACGGTGTTTTCATAGCGCTGTGAGTAATCCCAGTGTCCATTGCTGCTATCTGGGAGCTTCCACAGTGTCTATTCTTCCCTTCTCGGGGAGGAGGGGGGCTTCTCAGCTGACAGCCGAGGCCATCGCGCTTTACATCTGGCCTCGAGCTGTGGCAGGCTTGTACTTTCAAAAAGCCTGAAGACGAGGCCTGTAGAGTAACTTACAGCGAGATCAAAAAGACACGCACAACCCAAACTTTAAATCCAAAAGAAATGCTGTTTGATGTTTGGGGGGGATGTAATGCTTAGTTCTTCTGCCAAATCCAAATACCAGGATGGAGAGCAGGCAATTGTAAGAATGAATGAATACTTCATGTACAGTGAGGTGTGTTTGAGCATAAATGTCAGTGTCACCCTTTATGGCGCATTTAGCATCTTCTTATGGCTCATTAACGTGCCAGACGGCTCAATGAAGACCGCAGCAGCATGTGGTTTAATTATCAGGACGAACAGGATAATCTGTCAAGATGACTGATTTGGACATGTGCTCCTCTTGCTGGATATATTTGGTGTCTCCAAGCTGCAAAATGTACAGTTCACGTATTGCTCTCATGTGCTTTGAGTTGTATTTATCTCTTTCACTCTTCTCTTAATTTATTGGCGCATCGTACTCCTCTTAGGATAAGTGCAAAGTTGTAAGTGAGCCATACCTTGCAAACCGTCTCCCACTGACATATCAGGTGTTGCCTGGCAACCACTTAGCATTTTTGAGAAGGATACCCATATGCCTGTATTCAAAGAAATAAACATAAAAAAGGCACGGTGAAGGCTAAGTTCCTTGAACTCCTACTGTGGGTGTTTGAATGCTGAATACATTATGTTTCTCACCAAACACCAAGAGGAGCATGGCAGTGCGATGCCTGAGCCAACAGTTTCCAAGGAGGCTGCAAACTCTCTTTCTCATTGGCTGCAGAGAAAAAGCAGAAGTACAGGAAAGAGATTACACACAGTTAGAGTGATAGTTAAACTTTTTGTGTGAGATCAATAGGGTGTAATGCCTTGAGGGTGGTTTGAAAATGGAGTGTAAAGTTAAATGGAATCAAATGGATGCTGTGTAACTGAAAGGTCATCTGCTGTCTTGGCTCGCGTTGTTGCTTGCAAGAGCTTGTTGGAATCGCTGCAGGTTAAAACCCACGATCCATGTTTTATCGCCAAAGCATGCAGAAAGCACGTAGCACAAAAGGTACTTTTTTCGGTATGTACTGTAATTATTACATCCAGACGTAGCTGTGACAAAATAAATTACATATCTTTCATTTAATTGCATATACTCGTTTCCTGTGAGCTCTGACTCACGCCCTCTCCTGCCATTCTTTTCAGTCAAACTCCCTAAAATGACCTGAAAATTACAATTTAAATAAGATTTAACATAAATGAATCTCACAAAGAGTTTAGAGTGTAGCCAGACTGATACCAGATGTTTTAGGCTGATAACAAAATTGACATTTGAGAGTTAAAAATGTGTAAGGTGATAGATTATTATTTTTACATAACACATACATTTAATAGGAAAATAAACTTGTCAGTGCCCTCTAGTGGACAAACTAATGGAAACACTATCTGAATTAATTCAAGTATATCTTTCAATTTCTCGTCATTGATTTTCTGAAGTGTACGCTGATATTGATACATCCGCGATAATATCGGCTGATTTCTTGCCGAAGATGAAATCCATCTTTCATGACGTTGCATGTATTGCTAAATAATATAGATCATACATCAGACAGTAAATTACAAAAAGTTAGATAGAAGATTATTGTTTGTACTAACAAAGTGAGCTAAACAATTCACAAATGTATATTCTTTTTACACAAAGTAGCATTACTAAGTCCTATTTATTCATTTAATCTTTTCTCCTTCCATTATATTTAGCTGAAGTATTTGGTTTTATGAACTACCAGGGGCCCATTGACTCACAATCATTGTTAAGAACTATTTTATGTATTCAAAGTGAGAACACCTATAGTATCCTCACCGTGGATAACATATGGCTGCTATATTGATAACTTCATTATTTGTCATGAGGAAAAATAAATAAATAAAAATAAGTCACCATCACAGCCAAATGACATGGTAATGGATTCAGAACAGCAGCTGATCTGCCTGTAACTGTAATTATCTCCACATCCTGCTTTTAATTTCATTAGCAGCCTGTCTCCACAGTGCGCTAACTGTGAGACAGCCAAATGAGAACAAATTAATAAGACTATGGAACTGTCCCAACTCTGTTGGAGAGAAATGTCCAGCTTATCGTGGAAAGCAATAGTACTAGTAATAGTGAAAACGGTGTTGTTCGAGAATTTTGAAAGACAAGATACTGGAATCCTTTAATCTGAGGCTTTTGGTGGAATCTCACACTGTGCGTGGCTAGATCCACTGACAGACAAGAGAAAATACATATAACGTCAGCCAACGTTGCTTGTTTAATTAAATTTTTGTCTTGGCTTAAAGACAATAAAGAGGTTATTGTGAATCACTGTCTTGGTCTTGTAACAAGCTAAATACCATTGAAACATGTGTGCAACATCCCACTCAGTTAGCAGCTTAATTAAAAAGGGCATGAAAGAAAACAAACTTGGACTAAAATCAAGGTTTTTCCATTTTCGCAATGTATGAAAGAATATTAAATTTTTCCTGCCTGAAAAACTCACAATTTCCAGGGGCATTGTTTATCTAATGACGTAATTATGGAGGAATAGTCGAACCAAGAGACCTGGCCTTGCCACTGCAGAGAACCAATTTGTCTTAATTATGACATCGTTAATGGTTTTTTTTTTGTTTAAATAAAGTGTTTGCTCATCATTGTGTGAACGCTTTGGCTTTTTTCCTCTCTCTCACTCTATGGCGTCAGTCACAGTCATTTTTCAGCCCTCTTGTCCCTCTCGACATCCCGTTTTATTTTGCAGACTTCTTTATCACAAACAGGTTGTAGAAAATCCACTCATCCCTAGAGCAGAAGCTGTGTAAAAGAAAGAGTGACGGCACACAAGAGGGGGAGGACACGAGGACGGTCTGTAAATGAGTGAGTGTATATGGAGTCTTGAAGGAAGAGAGAGGAGATCTACCCGATTAATTGAAACTGCCTTATTATTTATGCAGATGGTGTCCAGCATCCTTGAGTTATTCTGATAAATCACTTTCCCTGCAGTAAAATCAATGTGTGGCACACATGCAACACTTCAGTCCAAAACAAACCCAGATAACGCCCCAGCTATGGAAGCTGTGGTTTCATTCTCAAAGTCTGATATGCACAGTATCAATAATGCATAAGTGGTTACACGGTGTTTTGTTTATTCCTGTAATTAAGTTAGTTCAAACCTCACACTATGGCATCAATTAATCATTAAACAGACCATGAGATTCCAGATGACAAGTCACCATGTGAGACTGCAGGGAAAGGGCAACATCAGGGGATTTAAAACAATTTTCAGTTGTAATTAAACAAGAAAATACCATGGCACCTGAGAAACCGTTTAAAGCTGCACAAGGTTTGAATGCGAAAAGACACCTTATAAGTCTGCAGTGTGAATCAAACGTGGGACAGCAACTGAAGCAATGAACTGAAGGACGAGCAGCGAGACATGATCTGTTGTGTCTGTGGTTCTCCTTATTTTAACATATATAGCTACACGCCTGCAGGCAGGACATTTGTGTGGACAGGTTACATTTTGCTTCAGATAAAATACTGTAATCTATTTCATCTGTAGAAAATAGTTCCAACCAAAAAGTCTAACTTTCTTGACTACACACTGCTATTTATTTATTTTTTATATTAATGCGTTTGAAAATGACATTCCATCCACCTACATTACATTGAGAGGGTGGCTGCTGAAAATGTTAAAAAAACTCAAATGTTCGCAGGGGTAGACATCTTTTTTTTTTGTGATTTCGGTAATCTTGCAATTTATTTTAATGGGACAGTGAACAATAATTAAGTCCCAGGAATTAATTAAAAAATGATGTGTCAGCCTGTATGACATACATTTTGAGGCATGTGAAATGGTTTAATGATTGGCTGTTGAATTATGACTCATGTCGTCATCATCAGGTTGACATGTCAACAATCTGCTCACATGTTTTAAAAATGCAACAAAACAATAAAAGGATCCGGTCATTGCCAGGGAACAGAAATACAGGTCAAATCTTACACTAGCTCACCAGTGCAGTCCGTGTCATTGTCGTTGTTGACCGAGGACCAAAAATGTCACCGCGGCTCTCACATTGGGACAGCCCGAAGCTAAAGACACCTTTGGAGAAGCCTCTTTACTCTCCTCTCCATCCCAAAACTGTCAGGACACCGTGGCGACGAAGACTAAATTTATAGTGGGTGTGCTTACTTGATAAGCAAAATGTCAGCTGTCACACCCTGTGTGTACTGAGATTTGTGTGCTTTTCTCCAAACGCCTTGAGTTGTGAAAATTCTGGCACATTTCAATACAACCCCCCCCGTACCTCCTTTATCCTTTAGGATAGTTGTTGGTATTATTACTGGCCATCTGTTATGTGACAATGGGTATGATGACAGAAATGCTTGCTAATTTATGCATGAATTAATAACCATATTTGCGTACATGATTTAATTTTAAATACCAGTGTTATCGAGTAGCACAATGCAGAATATCAGGAGACATAAGCGGGACGGAACAGTCAGACATTAAAAGAACATGCCACACACAGCAGTCTGCTAAATTCAACATCGCTTCCCAGCCCAGACGGTGTTTCTCCTCAAGGATCTGCTCTCGTTGGCTCCACAGTGGTGACACTGTCATCCGGGGGATCCCCCAGCATCTCAGCATCACACTATGCAGCGTCACATTGTCATCACCTATAACGCAACACGAGGAGACGTTTCAAACCCCGGCTCTCTCTAACATAAAGATTTTTTTCTTCCTAATCTCTTGCATCACTCACAGCCAACACAGACGACAACAACAACAAAAAGAGAAAACTGATCAAACGAACTGGGAGCGAAACCCCCTCTAAGAGCTTGTCTTTGCATTTGTCAGATCTGCGGTGTTCCTGTCGCATTTATTTTGCACGACTGGGAATAGTTTCATGACAACTAGTCAAAGCTAATAAATAATCCACGAGCTTTCTTTGTAACCTTACTGGAAAGAGATTGCAAGGAAAACAATAATCAATAATGGATGGTGTGCTACCTCGAGATTATTTTTCTTTCGCACCATGTTAAACATACCCCGTGGTACAAATGGTTATAGGAGAAAACACGCACACACACAACGTGAATCTGTGGGGAAAAAAAACTAAAACGAAGGGGAATTCACATTTTGCTCCACTCTACGTTTTTTTTTATAAGAATACATAACATAGTTGAGAGAAAGACTTTTTGATTAATTAGAGGTAACTGAAACTAATCAGCTTCAAGCTTCCGTCCTTCACATTTTGAAGTCCTGCAGAGTAGCTAAGTAGCCTGATGCAGGGAAAGCATTTTGAAATATGAATCATGTCACTCTGTGTAACTAATGCCCTATTTGCACCTGGACCGGAGGGATTTGTGACCAAACAGCACACAGATTATCACCAGTTCAACTCCCTTGTAAATCTAATTTGAAAAGTAACTCGTGAATTATATTCTTAATGATCATTATTAGTATTTAACATGCAATTTCTTCCTCTGCTTCTTCATTTCTGTGCATGTCATGTAAAATGGAGACAGTAGTGCTTTTTCAATTTTTGAGTGCATTTTTAAGTACAAACTTGAATTTGTGGTTTGATTAACTAAAACAGGAGAGATTGTGTAATTTTGACCTCTCCGCAGCATCTGTGATTTTTGCAAATGTCATTACCCAATGTAATGCAACTAGCAATTAGGGATTCATCTGCTGATTATTTTCATAATTCAATCAATAAATCATTTGGCAATAAAACATCAGAAATTGGTATTTGTTTTATTTAAAGAAAAGACTGTCGCAATTTTCCAAAGCAAAGGGTGACATATTGAACTGATCTAGATGCTTACTTAAATTTACTATCACATAACACAAAGAAATGCAGCAAATCTACACACAAATCCTCGTTATTGTTTTGCTTAGAAAAAAAAAGTTATAGTTGATTTACACTAATCATTTCAGCTCCAATGCCTTTTTTGTTAAGGGATACTTCTATTCAGTTACATAAATATAGCACTTCAGACAGTCATTTACTATTGGATTCTTTTCAGTTACTGCCACAAGAAAGACATTTTTATTCAAATCTCTATGGTGAAGCAGTCTATAGTTACAGTGTGACTCAGTGACCATACTCTTTTGCACGCAGGTGGTAGATATTATCATGTATTGGTCAATTGTCTAATGCAGTGAGCCTCACAAGGGACCTCTCAGTTAACAGCTGTGTGCTCCTTCGAGTGGAATGGACAACGCTGAAGATTTACAGGCACCACGCTGACAGTCATGCAGGCGTTTCTGTAGTCAAAAGGAACAAAGTCCACAGGGGAGTTCCAGTATTTTTTCATCTCAACACTTGCAGGTTGAGAAACATCATCACTTACAGAAGCAGAGAGATGGGCACGTGGGTTTGCAACTTGTAGCCATAATTAAAGTTCTTCTAAACCCTCATTAATTACTAAATAGGAGAGTGGAATTTTCTCGAAATATTGTCACGTTTAAGGAGATTTGAAGCTGAACCTGAACTGAGAAACTTGAGGCAAGACGTGAGAGATTTTGTGACACATGAATATCCCTGGATTGCACGTTGAGGATTATCTTTTCTTTTCTTTCTTTTATTAGGTTTGAACCTTTATGACTGTTGGGATCACCCAGACATATAGACTGGTTTCTCAACTGTTAATCAATGGCTAACTTCACACCATACTGATTTAAAGATCCTTTTTGAAGTCATACATTTGTTTGAAAAGTGGAATATCACCCTTTATAGGGAGAATATGTCACAATTATGTTTGACTGACAAGAGACACCACATCAAAAATCACTCCACAACGTAGATGAATATGAACTCAGGCACCTCTTTGAAGTGTGCTCTTGACTGCAGCCTGTATTTTCAGGTAAATTCAATTAATCGATGAGGTCTGCCTGCTAAAGAGAATACATATACCTCAGCCTGTCTCTAAACGACGCTGCCAATAAATAAATGAGATTCTCTACTGGCAGGTGGTGCACAGTGATGCTAAGGACTGCAGAATCTGACAGCAGCAGGCTATGCAATATTACCTTAAGGTTAATAATAATAAAAATAATCGTAAAAGAAGTAAACCTATATGGCTGGTCGACAGAGATCATATTTCATCCCCACAGTAAATGTTAAACAATACAAATCAATTAATGGACATGTGAATAAAATAACAGACTAAACGAATTAATAGACAACACGAAACAGTTAATTTCCATGCTGCTGCTTGGCACAGTTTACATCAAAAGCCCTGAAGTTATCGTTTACTGGATTCTAAGTTTAGCAAGTGGTGGTTATTTATTGACTGAGATTCAGATTGGGATGAACCATGGACATGTCAGTCTGCGACATCATCTGTGGGTTTCTGAACAGACTCTCTGATATCTGGAGATTTTGGGTTTACCTCTTGCTGCCATATGCTCAGCTGTTGGGAGTCAATTTGAACAAAAAGGGAAAGCTGAAGTGGAACAATCATACCACGTCGAACCCTGAGAGACCTGTAGATCAACAGACAAACCCGTTGTTAAGCCTAAATATCTACATAAAGTAATATATTCTGTAAAATACACTAATCCCTACACATTATCTTCAGCACGCACATTAAAAAGTGACGGATGACCTGCTGAGTCCTTATGTTCTGGTGTAAAATAAATTTCCAGTTTGCATTTAGCAGAGAGTAGAAGAACTGCATCTACATGCTGGTTGAATATACAGTATGTGTTTTTAAGGGCAGATGGTGCCTCTTCTTTGTCTTGATCTATAGTCTGTGATCCAGGTGAGCTTTAGCCTATATGGTTGTCCAAATATTAGGAGTACTATAAAAAGTCACGTTTAACTGTCTGCGACACACAGACAGTATAACTTACTTTGCCAACTTAACTTAGGTGGCATGGTGACTCAGTGCACTGTTGCCTCATAGCAAGAAGGTCCCGGGTTTGATTCCCAGGCCTTTCTGTGTGCCCCTCCTCAGGAGGAAGGACGGTGGGATGGGTTATTTGTTGTTTGCTAACGTTATCTTAACTCAAGGTTTCACATCCCCCAGTGACAGTTCGTTTACCTTAGCAAAGGAGTTCAAATCCTCACTTCAAGGACCAGCCAGTCGGAGTGAGGAGAGGGACAAGAGGCGGCTCCTAGCTGGTGTCTTTTGAACTGACATTAGCGTTACGTATCAATCCAATAGCAAGTGGGTGAACGGGAGCAAATCCGGCACTGTTATTCTTCTTCTTTTGCATTTCCGCAGGCTACTGCCCCTTGCTGTTAGACTTGAGCACTGCACAACTGGTCAAACTCAAGGCGTCACCAGCTTTTAGAGTGACAAATCGCGCCAGTGTACTTTGATGTCAAAATGCGTAGCAGGTCTGCACTTTATTTAAATTGGCTGATTTTGTAGTACTATAAGTATTACAAGTATGATAACAGACTTGCCTTGCATGAAATATATTTTGGCACAGAGATTACGCTTTAATTTCTTTAATCTTTTTCATCACTAGTCTTTTTTAAAAGCTCAGCCACGGTTCTGTTAGATCAATCCAGTTTGTCATATTGCAAACACTATAAACAGGCACTGACTCATGTGTACAGAAATCATAATCAATGAACAGAACCATTTAGATATTTCAACAAACGTGTCAATTC
Organism: Gadopsis marmoratus; assembly: GCA_036023855.1. Taxonomy (NCBI): domain Eukaryota; kingdom Metazoa; phylum Chordata; class Actinopteri; order Centrarchiformes; family Percichthyidae; genus Gadopsis; species Gadopsis marmoratus. The sequence goes on along the minus strand of JAVQJF010045004.1, from coordinate 21,229 downwards.
GCATTTACTGTGGCAGACAAGTCAATACGACCACATTTTGAACACTCCCAAGTTAATTCCTTTTTTTCTCTTGTGCACTTAGCAATCCAAACTCTGCAAAAATCACAAAGTTTAACCAACAATGAAATTAAGGATTTGATAATAAGACAACTCTCACGACACAACTGACAACAAGCGTTATTCCTACACTGTCAACAATCTGTTGCTTAGTGAATTGCATCATTCCCCCAAGCTGTGTCAAAATGTGCTCGCTGATATTCGATATTGCATATGACAGCCAGGCAACAACAACAAAAACAACACCACCAATGCAATTCAGTCAAAACTGATCCAAATAAAAAATGTTTCCCTTTCAGAAAGTGGCTACAAATTTACTTTATTTAGTCAGTCTTTACAGACGAAAATTAGCCTGGCTTCTTGGCAGTTTTCTCTTGATTAGTGGGCCTGTTCCCTGACAAATGCTTTAAAATTATATGAAAGAAATACTTTTACTTACACTTATATTGAAGCTTTAAACTTAATTTGTCATGTTAACATTCCAAACCCTTCCCTTTTTTATGTCATTCTGTTTGGCTTCACAAAGCAGCCTTTCATCCATGTGTCAAGAGATAGGTGGGTTGCCACAGCAACAAGCCTTTACCCTATACTATCTCTTGAGTGTTAGACAAATGGCGTGATCTGGCCTGGACATCTCAACAACGCCCTGCTGCGACCTCAATGATTTTGAATAATTTACACTAATAAGAACAAAGTATTTTAACTAAATCGAACCTGATTGCTACTGTGAGAGCATAACTTATACACTTGTTTTTATTAATGATGCCTGTGAAGTGCTACAAGCTTCACAGGTACACACAAACGCAACAGAGCATCCCCCCCCCCCCCTCTGCATGTGCTAGTTTAACCACTGGAAGTTATGGTAATACAGTAAGTGTAGATGCTAATCTTACTCTGCAGTAAACAGACTTTCCTTTTAGGAATTGATTTTGAATTTCAGTAGCCTCCTTTTTCTATTGTTTACCTTAACAAGCACTGCTGGGTGGGACAATCCTGCTGTTAGGTTTGCTGCCAACCGGCTTTATATAGTTTATTGTAATACTCCTCTTATGGCAGTTTCTCGCTGCCTCTGCTTGAGCAACATGCAGGATCTTTTAATCCGTCTTCAGCACAGCCATCAGGGGGGAGGGCCTGTCCTCTATATTTCATGTGCTTCGCATTTGGTAAGCCATCATTAAAGCTCAACTTTTCACACTGGCTGTTTGACAATCTGGTGCTGTACAGGTATTGGGGGAGGAGTTGTTCCCCACCCCAGCCTTCATCCTTTCTCTGTCTCTCTCTGCTGCAGTAGGCTCAAGACAGATGGAGCGGTACATGACAAAACAGCCTAATTAAGAGAGTGGTGCACCTCTGAATTCCCACACATGGAAACCCTCTCCAGAACCGTGACAGAACATGTTGGCAGCGAGTAAAGAAGAAAAATATTTTTCAATTTGCATCATCCATCTTTGTCCTCAAAGTGCTAGGCTTATACTACTACCTGGAAGCCTCGCAATGGAGTGTGCCACAAATAGGCCATTAAAATGTATGGTTTTCTATGGCACATCATCCGCAGTCAACGCAGAACGGCAACATGAAAATGAAATGAAAAATAATGAGCTACACAGCTGAATGCATATACGAGCTGAAGATGATTTAGACATGGATCAAAAAAATGGCATGTTCTTAGACCTGCACGCCAAGAGTAGTTTTTCCTCGACATCCCCTCTGAAGCTATAAGGCTTATTTGTGGCCAGCTTAACCCAATTACCTGATCAAATCTTCAGCATTTATATGTTTAAGTGAATTTCGGTCATGGGGGGGGGGCGGCGCCACCATTCTATTGGCACCCCCCAAGTTAAAAATGAAAAGTTTGTTAAATGTCCCAATTGTTTCCCCCCCCCCCCGTCCCTGGGAGAGGCATAAGGGAAGTTTAAACATGGTGGCCGGTGGTCACCAGAGTGCATTATGGGTAATTTTCGCCTTTGGGACCCCCAACCAAAATTTAACATCGACAGGTTGCCAATCGTCCCAATTGTTCCCAATTGTCAGCTTCACGACAGCGCCCCTAACAGCCCCACATTCCCTTAACGATTAAAATATAATAATGATAACATCATTTTTTCAGAGTCATTGTTTCAGAGTCACGTTGGGTGTCTGTGCCTTATATGTGGGAAGACTGGATGACTTTGCTTAAACGTGCTGAAAGCTGCCAATCAATGTCAGTGATGATGTCGCTGTTGGAATAAATGTGAAAGGGTTGCAAAAGGTTGCAGGGACTGTTTCACTTTTGTCCTTGCGTGTGGCTATGAACACCAACGGATGACACACAGGGTCATGTGTGTTTTTGTGCAGAGGTTCTCACTGCAGGCCAGATCAAGCTGCGTACACATACTGCGACTGTGTCTGTTAAAATATGATGAGGACGAACGCCTGGCTTGTGTGCTTTAATACTGCAGTTGTTGCAGATGCGAGGTGAAGATAGCAGGACATAAACTAAAAGGGGGAGACTAAAAAAACATCATCCAATACCTCAGTTCAACTGGAATGAGCTTTTTGTTTATGCGATTTCTTTTTCTTTTTGTACTTTTCTCTCTGTGCACAGATTGTTACGCAACCTCTCATTAATCATTATCAACATTATTACAGTCAATCTGACTGAATATTATTAGTCAATAGTATTAATTACAGGTTTTAAACACTTTCTACACCTTTAGAAAGACATTGTGTTCAGAATTTAAGTTATATTGATTATTATGGTACATTATCTGTGTATTTGTATCTTATGTTTGTTCAGTACATTATATGAAATAGTGCCAACCACCAGTGTTATATTCCTGCAGCCATTGTCTCCTATCAGTCTTTGTTCAACATTAGAAACACTTTTAAACGTGTGAGAATACATTTGTCATGTTGTATGGACAACAACCTGTACCGTTTCCCAGCTTGAGATTTTATCGTGTCTTGTCTGACACACATCTAGCTCGACTGTTTGTGCCTTTCTGTCACTGTTATTGCCAGTGCGACCTCCCTGCACTTGATATCCACGTCTTGGCTAGTGTCACAACAGATAGTATATTTTCCGAAAAGCCCTGAGAACAGTTTACTGCAAGCTGGGGAATTTACACACAGACTGATAATGCAGATGCAATTCATTTTAATGTTTATTTATTTTAATGAGAAATTGCAGAAATGTATTTTGCAGACTGAAAAGTGATGCAAATATATTGCAAGTTAGAGCTACTACCAGCTGAATTTGAAACTTGCCAACTCTGGTGAACCCTGGAGTCCCTTACTGCCTGTGGTTTACCATAACTCTCACAAAAAGTTCAATCTGAACTGTGTGTGTTTTTTGTTTTTGTTTAGCTATAACTGCAGCTGAGGTGTATATTCAATATATGATGCAAATCATACAGTTGTCCCTGAGGTTTGCACTTATATGTGTGTAGTTCTGATTAGGATATGTGTCTAGTTACACCAACACCAAACAAGCGCCTGGGCCAGTAGTTATCCTGTCAATTACAATTCACGGCAGCCATGGTATGAACACAAAAAACACAACACATGAAGAATAAAGTACCATTTTCCATGTGGTCAGGTCAATATGTTGAGGTAAACGTTTTGTAGGGAGAGAGCTTAAACATCCTAATCAACTAATAAGGCCAAAGTGTTCCAGACATCTCAATATTCAAACTCACACAGACTGTGTAAAGTGAGACTTCTGAAATGGCTAAATAATGTACATATGAGCAATTTCCATGGCGATGTATCAACATTTTCTGCAAGAACTGAAAGAGGAGAGGAAAGATATCAAACCTAAACCTGCTACGTGTGGGTTTTAGTTTCTTTTCTATATATTAGATCATCAGGAATTAAATATTTTATTGCCTGAAATCACGGGAATGTTATGGATTAGTACTTGACGAAAAGGGGCAGACTTAGTGTGGGAGGGATTATACCATTTCCGGTGATCTCACATGGCTGACTTGATGTGTTTAAACTGGAACTCATGGACTCAAAGGAGGACATTATCAGTGCATCTGACCTAAGATCATGAGGTCATTGTAACTTATTCTGCAAATGTTCTGCATTTTAACTTAAACATTACAGGTACAATATGGATACAGATCTACAGTGTACATGTAGTCGGAGATACACATAAACCCTGAGGGAATCATATGTTACAGCTACAGGACCTTATCTTTTGTGTTAAATCAATGCAGCATGGGAGATTTCACAGACTGCTGCACAGTGAGCAGTGATGGACCATAAGCTCCCTATTTGGCGTTTTCTTCCACCGAAGGGTGGCGAGAAGAGACTGAGGCTGTGTGGCATCACTACAACATCAGCTAGTGTCCACCTGCCGAGGAGAGAGCAGCCGCAGTGGGAGGGAGTCGACGGATATCTCAAAAGGTGAAATGCAGCCTCTGCTGCAAAGCTACATCCAATTGAATATGATTTTATCTCAGTTACAAGGTCTAACACTCTTTCCACTTATATAATGCTCACCGCCGTCCGTGTGTGTGTGTGTGTGTGTGTGTGCAAAAACACGTTACCATTAAACGTTCTGCCCTTTCTGCTGTATCTGCAGCACCGATAGTGATAATGCATTTACCTGTAAGATGCTTTGGTTGTGTCATGCCAGTAAATATTAATTTTGCTTCTCAAGTTATTGCCAGGTCATGCCAACTTTTACGTTTGACCGCCTGAACAGATACTACCACTGAACGTTTCCTCCCTTGAGAAGAAAAGCACTATGTTTATGGTTTGTTTGAATAAACGGAAGAATTGGGCAGCTAAGGCTGTGTTATGCTCGTAACAAACTAGTTTGTACCACATGTTGTCCAACATCTGAAGGCAAAAGTGATTATAGCTGTTAAGAGCCTGCCGACGTAGTGGGGGGGGGGATGCAATAAATGTTCAAACGGAGATAATGGTGCACACTTTCAGACAGTCTATCCATGAAGGCATTTTTGTTTGATGAATGCAGTTGCCCAGGAATAAAAAAAACTCTTGAAAGATCAAAGCGTGGCTATCATCTCCACACACCGAGCCAATCAAGGTGTTTGTGTGTCTGGTTTCTAGCATAGTACTCGTTTTCTAGCATATCCAGGTTTCTCAAAAGCAGGATATGGTGTTTGCATGCACAACACATAGCCAGAAACCTGATCAACCAGCATACTCATGTAAATATGTCATTCCTGTTGGGATTTTCAGTTCCTTCTCATATCTATAAAGTCAAAGGCAACTTTAGCCAACCATGCTGTATTGAGTAAGGGTGACTAGCTAATTGGCTCTTATTTAGAATATTATTATAACTGCTTTCCCCAATATTTGTGTGATATTTGTTAGCTAGCTAGACTAAAATTAAAACTTGATTAACTTCATTAATCAACTTAATTACAACATCATACATCTCATGACACAGGTAGCCATTGATAACATTACGAACCAAAAATGTTAACACTGGCAGGCAAAGGATGAAGGTGGAAACTAGAATCTGCACAATTTAGTATACAGCAGCAGAATGCCATAATATGTTTAATAACACATTTTTCAGGACTATTTTAATCTCAGACATTTTGATTTCTATTTTTGGGGCTCAGTAGGTTTCCTTTCATGGGTTTCCTTTCAAATTATGGCAACCTAAGCTTTGCCCTCTGACCACAGGTATACAGGAATATTCTGGTTTATTTATGGCAGGGAGACCAAATCACATAAAAGTACATGTAAACAGCTTAGCTTGAATATAACCTTAAATGGAGTGCGGCCAATCGCAGTGTTGCTGTGCTTGTGAAGGTAGGCAACTATGTTAATACTACACTGCATCTGTGTTTCACTTCTCTATTGTTGTAAATTCTTTCTGTTCTATTTCTCATTTCCATTTTGAGGGTTGAGCTTTGGTTTTTTTTTCTGATTAATTTTAACACTTTCAGTTGGGATACACTAACCTCTTGGCCAGTGCTTCATCTGGGACAATTATGATTCTTGACTTAATACATAATTCAACACAAAATTACTTTGCTTGAATATACAACCCAAGACTGCGAGAGATTGAGGATGATAAAATCTGGCAGTCCCTGCTCATGATATTCATATCAGCTCCCTGCTTGTTTTGGCCCTCCAGTATCGTTGTAAACCTTTAGACAGTTTGAATGTGAATCATCGGACTCAACTCTGTAACTGACCCGGATTTGATTTGGTTTGTTTCCAAGTGGATGGTGGCTTGTTTTTCTCACCTAACATCAGAGATCAGTCTTTAGTTTAGAGGTCGGGGCTACGGAACAACCCGCACGAGTATTAACGACTGATTAAGAACGGATGTTTTTGCTCGACGTTGATCGATAAATTATCTCAGGGATGTTATTTTTCAACAGCGTGATTCATGCTCTACAGTTTAGCTGCCTGTTGCTAGGTTCTTCCCTGTGGCTTTAGTTAGCTGTGCATCGGTGTGGAGGAGGAATGCCTCATTTATTCCAAGTTATGCAACCATCTTGGGAAATGCTGGCCTGGCGCTGACTGCAGCTCGGTGGCAGAGCTTTAACTTAGCAGCCAGTAGCACACTGGCTTCCCAGAGAGCAGAGCAAGCCGAGAGGTGTTCCCCTCGCTCTCGTTTTTTCTCTACGGCACTAGCTCGCATCTCTCCCCCCTCAGCGTGTAGCATCTTTGTCAGAAAAAGCGGTTTTACAGGCTGCATCAGGTGCTGACAGAAGCACATTTAAGGTAGAGAGGAAACAGCCTGTTGATAATGCACCACAATAGCTGTTGCATAAGCTGTGATACAGGAAAGCTCTCATCTGTGTTTCGTAGTCTTGCAATGCGAGGCCTTACGGCGCCAAGAGGGAGTGTTTGCATTCACAGAAGCCATTGTCCTGACGAAGAATAATACAAAACAGTCACGGCAGCTAAAAGCATTTTCATTCAGTATGTCAGCTACAGCGCTGATTCACCTTAATAAAAAGGTTTTATGAAATCTTTCCTTTCTGCCTACAGTATATCAACTGACACAGTTTGATTTACATTCAAACGATGGCTGCTTGTAATCTTCTCAACTTTAAACGCAATCTTCGGAAATGTTCCCTTCACCCTAAAACGGAAACAAGCTTGCTTGCTTTTCTCAAAAGCCTTCCAGGAGCTTAATTCTCTCCCCTCTGTAGTCCATCAATCTCTCCCACTCCACACATCCTCGGTTTTCCCCCTCGCTTCTGGATTTTGCTCCCCCCTCCCCTCTCAGTTAATCAGATTATATTGTCAGTAGACGCACATGCACTCACGGATGTGCATGACTAGTTATTTTTTAACCTATATTTATCTGAGCACAACTCAATCAACTGCTCTTTTCCATAAATGCCCTGCTTCCTCTAACCCATTCACTCTCCCACACCTGGAAGCGGCCAAGTACAACAATCTGTTGGCCGAAGAGCATTTTGGGGTTAAGTGGATGCTCAAAGGCACCTCAGTGACGGACTTGTTCTTCCAGGCTTTGAATCGGCGTTCCAGCAAATTTACAGATAGAGTCAGTGCAGAAATGTGCTCAAAACTACTGCGAAGATGTGCAGATTAGTCCAGTCCAGGTAAGTTCTTACCTAGCTCTTTCTGACTGAAACTGCTGCTCTTGTAGAATCAGAAGTGAGAGTTGCGTGGCCACATGGAAGTCTGTTCATATAAGCACTTGAAATGCTTGGCGGTTCACCTCAGGCGGATGTGTTGGGCGCTAAAGGTGCTCCATAGTTGCATCAGCTCATCGTAGGGAGAGTGGGTGGTTTTGTCCAAGACAGAGCTGAGGAACTCATCCTCCCCTGTGCTACTTACTGCCTGCAGGGTATCCAGACTCGGCCCTATGACACAGCCTTTTTTTGACCTATTTGTTGAGCCTGCCAGCATCCCCTGCCTTGATGTCACCTCCCCCGCACACAGAGAACAGTGCACTGGCCACTATGTATTAGCAGAAGTTGCAGAGCAGTCTGTTGCAAATATTGGATGACACAAACCTCCTCGGGCAGACAGTCAATGCGTGTTTGTGTCTGTCATACCGGGCCGAGTTGTTATATGATATGACCTCCCATAGCTTGACTGCACCACCTTCACATCCTCACTATGGATGGGTGGCAGGTGTCACTGGCCTCCCGCTCTGCCGGTAAATCTGCTAAAGGCTACTTCACTGGCATTCAATATGCAGAGTTTAAACAACGTTTTTGTTACACAACGCAGAGATTTAAAATGACACCGGACATGTCGGCTTTACTCATATTCACCTTGGGGATGGTTAAGTTATCCAAAAACCTGATGGAGATATCGAAATGTTGCTCTAAATGTATTGGGTGCTGTTGGTACAGTATATGGATCATTTGTCTATACTTTGGATGTGTTCATCTTCTACTGAAGTTAAATCCCTTCACCTTGTCCTTTGTATTTAGCATGTGAAAACACAGTACAAACCTACCATATAAATTAAGTGCACACATACATCTAAACCCCCGATTTTGTTTTGAGTAGTGGTGAAAGAAACCCCAATTGGCGTTTTTTGTCAGCCATCACGTTAGCTAAAGTGTGTTGTTTTCTTCATGAAGGCAGCAATGTCACAACATCAGTTTTACGTCCAATAATACCAATTGTTATACTAAAGATAACTAATAAAGTTACTTTTGTGGCTGGAGCAGCAATGGTAAAGTAATAGTAGATAATTACACTGCATCTACTGCTCTCTGGTTAACGATTGATTCAGTGAAAACATTTTAGTACCATCTTGGTAGCTTGCTTTCTTCATTCGGTCTCTCTCTGGAAAATGATTTACGTCAAATTGACTCTACTTGATGTGAATTGGTTGATAGCTAAAGAGAGCAATCTGGGTTGAAGGATTAGTCTCTAAACAGCTGATTATGGGGCAATCAAACCACCTCAGGAGAGTGTATGTAATCAGAATGCTGGGGGGATTTGTAGAGAGAAAATGCAGATCAGGCTGACAGTGATACTCTGTGGGAGCAAACAGATGATTTGTGTCTTTTGAATGTGTACTTTATAGTCCATGATATTCATGTAGCGATACATGATGAATTTGCCCGACTGGTATAAACACGGGACTGACACAATGACGTGAGCATCTGTACAACATCGTGCAAAGTTGAAGATACTTCACAAAAGGGTGCCACTGTATTTATTTCAGAATTATTGCATTGGATTACATTAGACAGTAGACGTTTTCTTGTCTGTTTTTTTTTGTTTGGTAAGAGAGATCAAGGGACATGATTCATGCATGAAACAGTTTCTCATACCAAAGGGGTTGCCAATTAGTAGCTGTTTGTGAGTCTAGTGGAAGCAGATAAACAGCGATCGTGGCTGGACAACTTGGAGGGAAGCGGCATTCAGATGAAAGTGCCCATCAAGCTAACTTGCCCAGCCAAGACAATGTCGTTTGGCCTAAGCAGATATAATGCATGATTAAGCACCTGAGAACTGTATCTGCTCTTTGCTCGGATGAGGATAAGATTAAGGTTTAAAATGTGCATTAGGCCAGAGATTTGGGGTGGAAAAGTTTTTGATTTAACTATTGGTTATTTGTAAGACTAATGGAGATAGATGAGCAGGCGCGATGGCTGGATTGCTGAGTGAAGAGCCTTGTGCTCGAAACGTCACTGCATATTAAATCCTGTTAACGGGAGCTACTTGGTGTGCGGATCGATCCGTTTCAACTTTGCTGGATTACTGAGCGGGCCATGGCTTTCAGATGGAACTGCTGGAGAGGACTGTGTGAAGAGTCACTTCAACAACCAATTTCACTTACAATTCTCTAACCCAATAACTTCTAGTACTAGTCAAATAATTACATTCAGAGAGAGGAAGAACAGATTATTGTCTCAGAAATAGGAATGGTCTCAGACAGTTTCTGAAATGTTAAGACCATCCTCTAACTGGAAAATCAGGGTTTAAAGCTGACATCTTTAATATCGTACTTCATAATGAATTATTGAAATGATTAGTTATTGTTCTTGTTTACTATAAGCAACACGGTTAATTCTTTAGTTGGTTCAGACCTCACAGTTTAAGTTAAACTGCATTTGAACAATATGTTGACTGATGTTCAGCTGCTCCGTTTATTTAATTTTTCTACAAGCATACTGACACAATGATTGATCGAATCACAACACATTTGGATTACATTATACTAGACATAGCAGAGCATGGCATGTGTATGTATGTACACACACACACACACACGGACGCTCTCTGTGTGCATTCATTACTATTGTTAGCTTTAATCTGACACATTTTGTTGCCTAAGCAACCAGTCGATTTCATCTACTTCAATGCGGAGAGCTCTGATGGTGGAAATGAGATAAAGAGAGGACAGAAGGTTGGTACTGTATTCACTGAACAGTGATTATTACAATGAAACTACTACCTACTACACTGCATCTACAGCGCCGAAAAGTCACACACCCAACTGCTAAAATAAAGACAGAAAGTAAACGTGAAAATTAATTACATATGATTACACCCTCTCATGAATAATAGTGGGGTTTAATGTCTTCTACTCCAAAATTTTAAGCAAGGCAAGGACATAAATCAAATGAAAACAATCAGTGATGTTCAAAGAAAGCTGTTGGTAAAAACCTGTAGCACAACAAATCCCACTGATGGTGGATTTAATGGTGTTTTGTTGGCCAACTTGTATTAATTTCAAAGGGATGCCATGTGAGTCTGGGTATGCCTGGGTGACAGACATTTGAATGCTGAAAGCCATATTATAAGATGTATTAAAAGTGATAATCAAATGTGCGGTTAAGCCTGGGTCATGTGTGTGCCTCCAAGCTGGTGTTTAAATGCATCATTCGTTTGAGCACAATTTGTAATGGTGCACCAAACACGGCAGCCCATATGGCAAATCGAGCTCAAGTGTCTGTATCACATTACATACTGTATGTTTCTTATTTTCCCCCTTTTTGTGAGACAGGGATCCACCCCAAACAACCTTGAAAATCCTATTACAGTTCCTGGGTTTTTCCAGCAGTGGTTGCCATGACAACAGTGCACTTTATTTCTGGCTCCTTTGAAATGGTGAGATCAGAGATCCTAAATGTTATGCAAGACGATGTGCACTGTTCCATACTGGGGTTTCCTGCTGCAGAGAGTAATTAATTACAGGGGAGCATTAAACACTGTCTCACCGTTTGCCTTATAGCTTTTATGACATACTGGTAAGATGTATACTGTAATTGTTATTCGGGCGGATAAGCGTGATGACAGATGCTTTTTTAACATTTTGTCAAAATGTTCTGTTTGTTTTAGATTTAAATAAGGTGCTCATCACTTCTTGGATACGGGAATTCGATTAGTCAAGTATAGTCAAACATAATTTACACTTGTTTAATTTACACAAACTTGCTAGTCAAAAATGTCCATTTCATTTTTAGAAAGTAACCTTTCTTGGCCTTCAAAGTGGAAACCTCAATTTCTCCCAGTATCTAAGAATATGTCAATAAATCCAATAGAGAGGATTTATGTGCTAACTTCAATAAATTAGGAAATAAAAATTGAAGCCAGATTTAGCTTGTTTTCAAAGAGAAATCTCCAAAGAGCTAACTTATTCACGACTAGTTTCTGAGTTTGAGAACGTTACCAAACTGAATTGATCAAAACATACAAAATAAAACATGCAGACACTGTGTCCTCAAAGCTTTGTAACTGGAAATGCAGGTCTGTTGCTTCATTTGTCACAGTCTATAGTGCTCACAGTATTAATCCGAGAACTTGGTGAATCGTACTCTCATTCTGTAGAATTATACAGTCAGAATTGATTGTGTTGCCTCTCATAATATTATGGTAATATTTTATTTGTACATTTTTAATGTTGCGTACAATACATATCATATGATAAACTATGGAAACTAGGATATGACAAACTATGATGCTACGTGTATATTGTTTCAGCATTGTATAAACACAATATAGAAAAACTCATGGGACCATTGAGGGCCTCCTAGACATTGACAGAGCAAAAGATTTAAGTATGTGCTGAACTTTTTAACCTCTTAAATAGGAGCTGCTAAATTCTCTCATCTTCAGTCTCTTTGAAGAAGCACGAAATGTGTTGCTCTTTGTGATCACCGCCCAGCGATGTGCACAGCTCCTCTCAAAGTAATTAGGCATACAGCTAACAACAACTGGTACACCACTGAAAGGCTTTGGAAATAATACTTTTATCGCAGATTCCAGAGGTGTTGGCTCAATTTGTTGAGAGAATCAGTTCTCTACTGTACTATAGCTGTGGGATTGCATTACAAATCTGGACTTCCTATGTCCTGAAGCAAACTGGAGTTTTGCTTTTTAAAGCAGTGGCCTAATGATTGTGAGTGGTGAGTGTTTGTGGGATCCAGGTGAGACTCTGTTCTGTAATTTTCCTGGTGTTTTCGCTGCCAGCAAAGTTGATTATTAAAGTAATAAGGTAAAAGTATTTGGTGCCGCCTTGCTTCTGTACTCTGACACAGACAACATCAGGTTGAAACTGGATGTTGAAATAATTTCATCCAGCCTTCATCATCACTGTAACTGTATGGTGGTGCTGTCATGGGCAAACCCCATGACTTTAGTCATATTCAGACACACAGAACAGGTGTAAACCGTTTGGTCAAGTTAAAATGTTTGTTACCTTGCGGGGCGTGTCTCTTCCTCTGTCCGGGACCTGAACTGCCAAACCTGGCTGGAAGGTTCCACTCGTATAAATAGACGGGGGTCCCGGGGGAAGAGACCAAGTGTGAGGTAGTGGCAGGGGTGTTTTTTCTGTTTGGGGAAATGGCTGTTGAAAAGGAAAAACCTTCACAGGCGCATATTACTTCAAATGGTCACATTGTATTGAGCAACAGCCATTGTTAGCAAGTGACTCACCTTTCCCCTTGTGCTTTTTCATTGAAGGTATATCTACAATATGGCAGTTGATTCATATGCTAATATTAATACCATTTGCTTTAATTCATCAATCATGCTCATCGGTGTCTGATACATCTACAGTATACTGTATACCTGTTGTCTTTCTGTATTTCTCATGTATAGTATTCTCTTTAGTGGCCCATGCATGAAAGAATTAAACTAATATTCTAATAGATTATTCAAGATGTCATAGTTTGAGGTAAATAATCAGTAATCTATGACAAATTATGCATTAGTAAGTAAGTAAATTGCCTTTCATTGAGCTTTCATTGAGGAGTGGAACTACTTCTTTAGAGATGAGATGGGATCTGACACAATGTGTCAATCAACACAAGTTGTAGAAGAAGAGAGAGGAAATCTACCTCATTTAAAGGAGAAATATATCTCTTGACAAATATATCTATGCCTCCACACTATATTAAAAGTAGTACAGTGATTGACATGTTTGCCTGTTTTATACTGGAGTTTAACTTGCATTCTGACTTCATTAGAAAGGTTAACAACTTAAATTAACTTCAAAGCTCTGTAACTAGGAATTGTCATTCTTAGTTAGCAATCATTATGCTTCCATGTGTTCTGTAATACTGTGGTAACATCTCATTGAACAAGGTCTCTCCTTTGCAAAAGTGTTCACTCACATTAGAGGGTGAAATATTTACATACATCTGTCAAATGTCAGTAACTCGAAGATAAACAGATTTCTTGTCATTGAGAATGTCGCATAAATGCGAAAAGTATCCTATGAGAGTATTTATCGGTCATGTTCTTGCTTGTAATTGTAAGGAGAACCACAATAGCAATTTCAACTTTCGGGTGAAACACTATAAGTCAGGATTGTTCAGAGCAATTCTCTCTCCACTAGCTTGAATCTTATTTCTTTCTTTTCTTCTTTCTTTCCCCTTCTCTGAAACAGACCAGACGTTTTCACCTTGGTCCACGTCTCAAAAGTTCAATGAAGGCAGACGCCTCCCTCCAGCCAGGAACATGAAGGGCTTATCGGGCAGCCGCTCCCAGCACCAGATCCCTTTACCCTATGGCTTGGACTATGACCCCCACGGCCATGACCTCCATGCTCACCATGGCTCTGACTCCCGCCAGTCGTCCTACTTGCTCAGCCCCACAGAGAGCTGCCCCATGGAATTCCACCACCGCTACTCACCACGCAGCTCCATCCACTCTGACTGCATGATGATGTCCCCTGTCATGATGCCCCCAGCTGCTGCACCTGACCACATCTCCAGTAGTACCTTCCCCAGAATGCACTACAGCTCTCAGTATTATGACTCAGCCACACGGGAAGACTGCGCTGCCATCACAGCCTCTGCCACCTCCCCAGCTGTTGCTGCTGCTGCAGCCGCGGCAGCCGCCTCCTCCCATCTCGTCGGCACCAAGAGCAACCGCCTTCCTGCTAACCTACTAGACCAGTTTGAGAAACAACTGCCACTACACCGCGATGGCTTCCACACGTTACAGTACCAGCGCACCTCCACCACCACTGAGCAACGCAGCGAGAGTCCTGGCCGCATCAGACACCTTGTTCATTCTGTCCAGAAGCTCTTCACCAAGTCCCACTCCCTGGAGGGATCATCCAAGATGAATGGCACAAAAGGTGATATTGTAGGAGGTGGAGGAGGAGGAGGTTATCACCATCATGGCCACCACTCCACCAAACACGGTAGCAAGAGGAGCAAGAGCAAAGAACGTAAGCACCGCTCTGGTGGCTGGTGGAGCTCCGACGACAACCTGGATAGTGACAGCACCTACCGTACACCAAGTGTCATGTCGCGGCACCACGGAGAACATGTCAGCCATTGCTACCCAGATTCCATGCACAGCCACCACTTTGGAGACCTGTCACTCAAGACCTCTAAGAGTAACAATGATGTCAAGTGCTCGGCCTGTGAGAGCATGGCCATGGCGCCCGAGGGCAAATTCATGAAAAGGAGCTCCTGGTCAACACTGACAGTCAGCCAGGCCAAGGAGGCCTATAGGAAGTCATCGCTTAATCTAGAGAAACCCATGATGCACACGGACCTCAAGCCTTCATCACGGGCATGTCACTACCTGCAGGTGAGTGGTACCTTACATAATTGATTTTAAATGGACAGAAATGGAACAAAATAGAAAAGACAGAAGATGTTATACTGCATGTTGATGGTAGCCTGAGTGGAGCTACTGAAATGTTTATGTTCACATACAGTACAGTAAATGGTTTAATTAATCGCAGTTTTAAGCAGTTTAAAAAATTATTTTAGTTATTCCATTTACTGTAATTAATTTCCAATGCAACCTTAACATACATTAATGGTGCTGCGCTTTGTTCAAAAGTTAAAATATTTAACCTTCTTCCAAGCAAACCTTCTTCTTGTCATTGTTTTCACAATATTAATGACTTTAGAACGGGCTAACAAAAAAAGACAGTATTTCAAGGCTGAATTTTAGTGGTTTTTGAAAGGGCAGTAAATGCATAGAAACCCTGAACATCACCTATCTTAAAATATAACAAACAATTATTGAGATTAATATCCACTCATCCCCATAGAGGTCCTTCTGAGTAAAATGCAGTGATTGATATATTGATTAGAAAAACTGCCAGGGAGGCCTTTCGGATTCCACCTTTCTTTCCGTTACTCGCCTGAGGGCAATTACAGCATCCAGTGTGAAAAGCCAATATATTTAACTGGGATTCACTTTTGTGTAGTCACCTCTGGGAGCGATTGTCTATTAAGATATAGAGATCAATTGAGTGAATCAATGTCATGGTGGAAGACACTGAGAATAAAGGCCTACCTGAGATAGACCGCAATGTAGAAAACACATAGGTTTGGCACCTTAACAAAACATATATACTGTTCCTCCAGCGCTGGTGTAGGAGGTTGCGCACTAAAATAGAAATAAATTATGTTATACAGAGCTTTTTAGGTCTCTGCCTTTGCTATCCCACTGACACATTAAGAGACTGAATTAGTTTAGCCACAGGTACTGGCTTAAAAAACACAGTCAAAAGCCAAAAGTGTTTGGGGTTCCAGCTATCTTTCATTCAATTTCTTTTCATTTTCATTTTAATATTCAGCACTTAGCAAGCGTGCTCATCCAGAGTGACTTACAGTGAGTGCAGCACTGAATACATACGCTTTAATTCCCGTTTCAAAAGGCGTAACATGAAGGTGATTTAAGATGTACTAATAATGGCAACATGGTGACAGCTATTGCAGTGCCTTCTGACATAAAGAAAAGGGGCATCATCAGGCCATGATAACATATTTAGGCGTATGTTTGTACTTTGGAACACCTCCCAAAAACACTTTTTACAAATTGGCCTGGACTCCCCTCTCAGCCCATTATGAAATGGCCTACTACTTGTAATGGCGATGAGAAGAGCTGAAGTGATTGGCCATTATTAAAGCTTGCCCCAACTCCTCTCTGACGATGGTGTATGCCTTCTACTAACATTGCATTCATACTGCTCTAGCCCTTTTTTTCCACTTTGCAGCCTGTTTGATTGTTCTTAGTTATTTGCATGCACTGTAATTGACTGTTCTTTACTAATGGCAGTGGGTATGAATGGTGCTGCACTCATATAAACCCATTGTAGTTATCTAAGGATCTAGATACAGTCCCGTCCCTGTTTGGAGAGGGAGAAGAGGTAGAATATTTGCCCAGTGCATGCACTCTGAGCTATGTGGAGTGCACAGTTACACAAATACACTTAAACTGCAGCTGCTTGTGCTGCATGAGGACAGAAAGAGTCTGTTAATACAAAGGCTCTTTCACTAGCTTATGTGTCAGCGGGCAGAGACCCTGCAGCTGCCACATGGGCACATTCTGCACTGAGCATGTCCACACTGAGAGCCTTATTCAGAGGAATAAGTGAGGGGAGATCATGGTCAACACTGTGTGTGCTCATCATATTTGATCTGTTTGATGTGTCTGGGTCCTTTAGGTCTGTGTTCACTCGTGATGCGGAGGACAGGTCTGCATTGAGCAAGTTGTTGACATAATCTTGTTTCAGCAGGTGTCTTCAGGCTAGCCTATAAGCTAACAACCCCTGTTGTAGAGCGGAGCTTATACGAAACAACATGACAAACATGGTGAAAAGAAAAACGACTAAGCATTATCATGGAAATCTTAAAGATCATCATGAAACATCAGCCTTCCGCTGAGGGATGAAGAATATAAGGCTCAATGCAGAGATATTGTTTCGTTCATTGTGACAATGTTCCATTGTGATTTTACAAATTACTGATAATTTACTTTATTTGTAGACTGAATAAATGAATTAAATGTGCATGCCCGCTATCAATCATTTTGAATTTTATTCAACATTTCTAAGACTGACTTTGACTAATTATGAGGTGTTTTTTATCGCTAACTTGCTCAGGTCTCCTGTGTATGAGATACACTTCATTTCAACAGGATTAAGCTGGGTGAACAAAGTATAAATAAATAATGGCTTGGCATGGTCCCAAGATCTTGAGGCATGTTTTGAAGGTGAGAAACAGTATTGAGTGTGCAGTAAAGGCAAACTGTACAAGGTTTCTGCAGTACTGTATAAATCATCTTGTTTCAATCAATCATATGTTCTTGCCCTTGCTTGTCTGAAATGTAGCCAGTGCAGGGCTTTCCCTTTAGTGTAATACTGAACTCTCTCAGCTGATGGCAGGGAATTTGAAAAGTCTCCTCATGTCTCCTCATGATGTCTCTATTAGAGTATCTACTGTAACATCCTTAAAGGCTTAGCTGGTGTCCTCCCTATGATATACAGTGACCATTGCAACAAATTGTGTCTCCTGGGGCACAATGTGCTTACAGATTGTGGTGCTGTGTGCCCAAATAAATCAAGGCATTTACCTTTTTAGGTGCATGCTCCAGGTAAAATTGCGGAGACAGATGTGGGGAATAGTCTGCACTCCTGTCAAACGGGGTTTAACAAGTAGGTGACTAAGCTGTCAAACCTTTGCTTCAGAATTCAGTAGACTGCATTTAGTGTCACAAATTTTACCACTTCAACAACCAACAACTTACCACCATACTGAGGGGAAGAAAGATTCATTCACTTATGAACTACAAATTGTCCTGTCAGTTCTTACAGGTCAGTGTTTTCTGTGCTAGACGCACGTTAATGTCTTACAAAATCACCCTCTGCAGTGGAAAGATACTTTTTCCCAAGGTTATTTTTACACAAAGTATTCTCGGTGTTCAGTAGTAACTAATGATGGTGCAAAGCAGCTTGCCCGTCTAGCTGCCTCAGAGGCACAGCTGAACACGTTCCTCCAGGTGTAGCATCAAACGAGCACAGAAATAAGGTAACGCTAATGAGCTAGCGCGATGCTTCCGTGAGTGATGGCTGCCTTGTTAACCGCAGCCCCAGACAATCAGTGGCCGTGCATTAGGAGGGAAAGGATTCTTTTACTTCATTGCTGTCTTTAAGCCTGATTAACTTAAGTTTCTAGACAATTGCTGCATTTGATTCCACTCGTGTGGGAGAGGATAAATGTATGCGTAGCAGATTAGTGTGCGTGATAATTTTACTGATAGGTCTTTGAAGGAAGACAGAAGCAGGCCAGCTCATTTTCATGTTACCCTCCCAAGTTAGGCATGGTTGGAAGCACTCCCATCCCTTTTCATTTTTAAGCAGATGACACACGAAGATGGTGCCCAATATCACAACATGAGCAAAGCGAAGGGTAATCATTCACTTTTCTGCTCTGCTGTTGCATACCGAAACGTGGTGTTCAGTGTTGACGCAGTGAGCCATGCTGCCCAAAAGTAGTTCATTGTTTTTGATTCAAGGGACAGTTCTAGCACCATATGGTCTAAATGCTTCAGAACCCGTTTCATCTTGACTACAAAAGCATTTGGGGAAAACGTCTGAGTAAAATATACTAGACTAATCATGGTGGAAAGAAACGGGTGCTATTATTAGCGTCGCTAAATATTTCTACGTTTTCTACATTCCATCATTTTAAGTAAGTAAGTGCCTTATGCTGTCCAGTCCTTTGCCTGTCTGCCCTGCTGACGCGGGATGTCAAGCTGGGGAGGATAAGGGGTGTTAACGGAAAGACTGAGAGGGCGACAGATGGCCAACAAGACCAGAGAGTGAGAACGTAAATTATAAAGAAAGCATCGATCTCCCTCTAGGCGTAAAAAAAAAAAGGGGCTTTCTGTGACAACAGTTCAGCGATTGTGGCAGAGAAACAGTTATACGATCGGGCAAAGTGAGTAACAGGTAGATCATTAGGGACAGCCCTGTGCCTGGGGCTATTGTTTTAAGAGCTAAGGCTGCCCTGTGCACTGGGACAGCTGCTGCAGCTACACCACACACGGACACAGCATGCAGTGTGTGACACATCGCCACCATAAGTCACCATCTTCAGGAACACAAAACCTCATTGTCTTCGTGAGGGCCATCGATTTAGATCTTTGACACGTCAATATTGCTCACAGCTCAATCTCAGTAAAGTCAGCTGGGCTACAGTATATTCAATATGACAATCAAAAGTACTCAAGGTAATTGCTTTTGTAAGAGCTAAACACTGTACTTAGAGTCCTATCACATCAAAATTTAATTAAGACCTACTGGTTTTCAGTACATGAGAACTCGGTTATGTGTAGACGCTCGTAGCAGAACACCACACAGTGTACAGTAATTAGCACACAATCTCTTAATCACTATGTTAATGCTGATGCTGTAATGTTGAGAACAGCCACTGTTTACAGTTATTAGGCTATAAAGACAAAAGCTATTCATGCTACATGATGTCATGGCTGTGGTCATATGTATTTGATTTATGTAGATTTTGATCACATGCGCCTTAGAAGTGATTCTAAGCGAAACTATGTCACAAAAATATGCCCCGTGCTTCTTTGGCTGTCAGTCAATGCTAATTGAAGAGCTCATATGTTTTTTTTTGTTTTTTTTTGCATTAGCCATGACGCTGTGCCATTAATGACACAGTGTGCTGATTTAAACGTTGCAGCCCTAGCCTCAGGGGTGTGATTGGCAGCCTTTGCTGTGCAAGCATAAAACTACACAAACTGCATCATCGCCAAGAGTATGAGGCAAATTCTATTAATCTTCTTTTACAAATCCTTGAATTAAGGATGCCCATGTTTTTATTTGCAATGTGAGTGCTACTCTCAAAGGTTGTTTTACCCTTCCCATTCAACTGGTCTGATGATGCGGCAGATAGTAGTATTTGAGCTCCTTCTAGAAATATGCTGATGAATCGCACCTGGTGCTTCAGATTAATTTTCTTCCAAACCACAAACATGGACTCTATTAAAATGAATGAATGGAAGCGTGGATCGTGGGTATTCTTAAAGCTATATAGTTGTTGAAATGCTGACATACTGACATACCACAATTCGTAAAACTGTAAAACTTGAATTGATTAGAATTTAATAAATGTTCCTTTATCACTTACTATAATGCATTTAATGAATGAATCCACCAGTGGACATCTGACAGAAACCCATGCAAACACAGCAAAAACATGCTTACTAGACACACATACAAAATGCTACATAAGTCTTGCTGCTAAAGTCCTGCTTATAACCCACAGCACTATTAATGCATCTCTCTGTGTATATTAAATCCAGTGCACGACCAATTCCCTCACAAGATACAGTGCTCCTTGTTATTACCACCCACTAGTCGAAAGAATACAGATGGGACAGAGCCTTCACTTACACTCCCCCACACACTTCCAGCCAGGTTTTGTGTTTATTCCAGACAAACCGCTGTTGCTGCTGCGGGAAGTGTAAAACCCACGCCTCTTAGTGCAGCAGAGGATGTAAGCGAGAAAGACCTAGCTGACAAAATGTGTTTAGAACAGCATATGAAGGATTTTTAATGAACTGGGGCTCGCTTGAATCCCCGTCACAGGGAAATATTGCACATTTTAACTTAAATATCTACCAGCTATTTATTTATTTTTTACTCTTTTTCTGTTGTGAGGCTATAAATATGTTCCAGAAGGGGTTGCATTTGAATGTTGACACGTCAGGTGCAAATTAAAGTCAGAGTGGGAAGCCCCAAATGCAGAATTCTGCTTTTAGTTTCACTTCATGACCACAAGAAGTCAATTGTGCCCCAACATGCAAATTACTTTTTCATTCAGACTCACACTTGAAAACAAAGTCAAATAGTTAAATCAAATCAAATCAAATCAAATTTTATTTATATAGCGCTATATCATAACAAAGTTATCTCATAGCACTTGTAAATATAGAGCAAGTTCAAGCCAACTCTATATCTACAGACCCA
>JAVQJF010045002.1:0-10160 GCA_036023855.1 Gadopsis marmoratus | reverse complement strand
CTTCACTAGCTCCCAATCTGTTGTCTGGTCAGGAATTTGAACCGGCAACTTTCGGCCTAGTTGCCCACCCATTATTTCTCCCTGCCCACCCAAATATAGCAGGCTAGAACCGGCACTGCCAACCAATAGGGTTCAGGGACAGGGTTTCTCCATGGCTCCCCCCCCACCGGCCAATACTTCAGATGTGGGTTTGAACTTTATGCCTCTATATACATTTAAGTCTGCTTGGACGCATCTTTGCACATGTAGCAATTTGTTTAGGTTTTCTTGTGATTTATTCCCTCCTTTCTCTTCGCATAGAAAATCCAGTTCACCTCTTCCATGGAGGTGCCCCAACCAACCAGCAGACATTGCTGTTGCAGAGAAAAGTGCACGAGCCCGCACTGGCTTCCCACCCACAAACATTGCCCATTGTACGTACTTTGATACCACTACCAGAAATTCAACCTCAGACCTTTTCTGTGATGGTTTCACCCATGCGTCCCATTTCTAGCACAGTTTAGCACAGCGGCCAACAGCAATGAACTGCATTGTGTTGGACAGTCTGGAAAGCAGCTGAGGCTGCCTAATTTAATGGGATGTGGTGGCAATGGGGATGTCTGCTCAGCAGCTCTGACTGAAGATGTCATCTCAGATGAGTCAGATCACCTCTGGATTGAAAATAAGTGACTACTGAAAATCAGGCAAAGAACTGCACAGCACAGCAATATAGCGCAGTGCTGAATCGGATCGCTACGTCGGGCAATGTAAAACTGTAACCTTTCCATATCTTGCTAACCATTATTACCCGAGTATAATGCACTGTGTTCAAAGAGGATCAAGAGAAATGGTCGTTGCGCCTTTCCTGTAATACGGTCTCAATGACAGGAAACATGCTGAAGGGCAGCGCCGGGTTTGGGTGGAGTCTGTGCAGAAGCGAGCACATTTGTGTGTGCTTCCATGTAGTAGAACAGGCATCACACTCCATTTCTGCTATCTCTCCCTTTTCATTATCTCTCAAGAGGTAGTCATAATAAGACTCCACTCCAATTCCCACTGCACAAGGCAACCTGTCAATGGGTCAATATTGCAACTCAGAGATCTCATAAAGGACTTTCCCACACACACACACACAATCTTTATAGACTGTATCAGCTCAGCAATTCTCTCTACGCAGCCAAAAGTATTGTGGTTACACATCACACGGCCTAATCTCACCTGGGTTTATGTCAGGGATGTTGCCACTCGTGTTTTCCCAATCTGAGCACTGAACACTCATATTAAATTACTGAGGCAAATCGCATATGGGTGAGGGAGCGTGGGACAGCAGGAAAACTCTCTCTACCTTGTACATACGGGTCCTGTATGTGAATAGTCCGCCCATCTCTGCAGAACAGCATTTCCACACCAAATCTGTTAAGATCAATGTGTTCTGACGGTGGGCAGAGCAAAATAACAACTGACAAACAGAACAATGATTTTGGCAGAAGTGGATGTGTTGGCATTGATGCAATCTGCTGCAAGTCTGGCAACAGGGCGAGCAAAAGCCACGAGCATAGCTGCATGGGCTACATCAAGCTGTGCATGTGAAGTCAGGGTGGAAAGGGGCTGTGAGCTGGAGCGATCTCAAATATGGTATTATGGGGATAAACTTACTTTATTAGATGAAAAACTATATTCCTCCATGATGCGAGACATTTTCATTTTATGTTGCAGAGCGCACACAGGGCAAAAAAACAGACATAACATCCAGTTACTGAACATCACTTTGCAGTGGCAGCTTTTAGCCCGACCACTCCACCATCCCTGTGAAGTAAGAGCAAAAAGTTAAGTTTATTAATCCCAGTGGGGCACTTCACTGACCTGCCTTAACTTTTAGCAGTCTTTTAGCAGAAAACCCCATGAACAACTCTTGTTTCAATATTATGGATTCATTTCTTTGTCACTTTAAAGCTGCACTAATCAATATGTTTATATTAATGGATCAAACTCATAATGACCAACCCAAATTGTCACCTAACTGCAGTTCTACGGAGCCTTTTAACTTCTTTCAGCTAGTAGTTTTGGTATTACGACATGCAACTTATCTGTGTGGTTCATTCTCGCCTCTCATTAACCCTGTTCGTTTCGTTTTCAGTTAGAAAAGCTCTGATTAACTCACTGTCCAACACCTGCACAGCACCAAGCGGATGGCAAAGTCAGAGACTAGCTAATGGAATTAGTTAGCAGCTGAAGACTAAAGCTAAAGATATTTCCCACAGGAGTTGGTGGACACCAAAACAGACTTGAAAGGAGAGTACATTTTGGACTTACTCAATCCTGTATTCTAAAAACATACTGTATGCAGTATACTGTTTGTTACGTGTTGCCCCCTTCTTGTGGTTTTCTCCCTCCCTCTGTCTCGCTTCTTTTCTCAGGTGCTCCTGATCGGGGGAATAAGGCGGTGGTCGGCCCTTATTTCAGGGCGGCTAGGGGAGGAGATTTCTCTCTCTTTGCTTTGTGTTTCTTTCTTTTGAGGATAGAGGTCTGGCTATTGCAGCTTTGGTTGATAGTTTAGTTTTTGCACAGTTTTGGTAGGTCAGGGGGGTGCAAGGTCTGGGTCCGACAGGCCCGTGCTGGCCCAGACTTCCTACATCCTTTTGTTATGTCCGGCCAGGCCTCCAGACTCCCATAGTTTTGGTTAATGTACAGTATTATTTGGTTTATCAATAAAAACCTTTTGTCAACAACTAATCCTTGGAGGATGGTGTCCTCTGCACATGCTGCCGGTTGAGCCAATAATTTTGTTTCTGTGATGGGCTGAAGCAACAGGAACCCGATGCCCAGTCATACATTAGTTAGATTGTACACTTTCTGTTAAACTACGTTATACAGATGGAATAACAATCACACCACTCGTCAAGTGATATGACACTCGTGGTTTCTTTTGCCTTAGTTAGTATTACGTTAGTTTAATTTGTAGCGCGCACTGTTAACTCCCGGGTCCGTGCTTCCGTTGCTGGAGTCATCTGCCTGGAGAAGAAGCAAAAAATGGATTTCAGAAAGTGATGGCTTTATAAGCAGGAGGTTCCAATCAGGACTAAACCAACTACCCACCACCTTGAGGGGAGATTGGAGATATTTTAAATAATGCTTTGGTAATATAAGTTGATGTAATTTGGTATTTTGATTATTTTGGTTTTGTTTAATTTGAGTTTACTTTAGTCAGGAGACTGGCCAGGTCGTGTGTTTGTTCTTTGTTAATTAGTATGTCAAATACTATGTAATTCCTCTTTGATCACCCAGTATATACGTTCCCCAGTGTTCTTTGTTTGTTAGGTCAGTTATGTAATGTTGGTAACTGATTAGTTGAGTATTCATTTGGTCAGTTCTGTTTAGTTGGCCTCGTTTACAGGCCAAAATGTATTGTCTATTTTTGTACATTGTTAAAATTATTTGATTGGGTAAATAAAAACCTGGTTTTGTTAAAAGATACGCCTGTGGCCTTCCTCACAGTTTCCTTGTTGTAACACTGTACATACTACTAAAGCAAAGGCAAAAAGGTTTTATGTGAAACATAATGCTGCCTGGATTATGTGTTATATCCATATGTGAAAACATTGTTAATGAATTGATGAATGAATGAATGATGAATGTCTGCCAAGTAACAAAGTATTCATACTTAGTGCATCTGCTATGTTCACAGACAACATATTTCTTTTTTTCTGTACAATGCACACTCTATACACTATACAGCATCAACGTGTAACAACTAAAGCACGATACAACTTTCTTATGGTTATGTTTAACCTCACAGCACTTGGATAAGGTTGGGGAAAGATCCCGGACCTTGGTTTAATGTAAAAAAATTCAAAATGATGGTCTCTGGTTTTCAAAAGTCCAGTGCTTTCTACAACCACCATCCACCCTGAAGACCTACCTCTGACTACATAAATGTAGCACCTAATACACTAGAAATAGTACGTAACTTAGGAGACAGGGCTGGGTCACCAGAACCAATACAATGAATATTAATATATGCATCTAAATACAGTATGTTGTAAATAGGCTTGTCAAGGTGTGTGTGTGTGTGTGTGTGTTTCAGTGTATGGAGTCCTTTTCTTCAGTAAAGGCCCTTTGAACACCAGTTCTTAGGTCTTAAGCCTATAAATCAGGCATCTCTATAGTGAATCTTCGAATACAGCTAATCCTGGATCTGCGGGACTTGTGATGGATGTTAAAAGCTGCTACTGACACACAAGTAACCTTTTTCCTTTTCACATAGCTCCTGTGTATTCTGCTGAGCCTCTGTGAGGGTCATCATTCGTTTTGAAGAGGTAGCTTTGAACTTAGGTGACCAAATCCAAATACTACAAATGCTGGGCTTCACATTGATTTTTGTTTTTCCAGGAACTGTAAAAAAAAAGTAAAAACAAGATTTAAACTACAGAGGCAAAGATCCAGGTCTCATGTTGACAGGTTATATAAACTCTGTTCCACATTTTAACTGTGATATAACTATATAAATATACCATAGTTAGAGGAGTTAGTATAACCTGACAACACAAGACTTGCATCTTTTCCTCTGTAATCGTAACCATTGATCAAACAGTACTGTTTGATATGAGGCCCAGCATTTAAAGCATTTGGGTTTGGTTACCCTAGTTCAAAGAAATAGTAAATTCCCGAGATCAGGTGTGTAGGGAAGCCTCAAAGTGTGGTCTGGGGCAGAATTATGGACATAATTATATCTGCACAGTGTTTCCACTGCTTCCACATTTCCATCATTCTTGTACAGTTAATTTTTGCGAGAAAAATAACCCCTCACCAGAGGGCCCCAGAATGGGTCACAATGAAGCTATCATGTTCACCGTGCCAGGAGGACCTTCCGAAGACCTACCATATCTAAAAGCAGTTGGCTGCCAACCATAACAAGCAAGTTAACAGCAAGTGAAAATCTCGTTTTTTGGTAACCTCCACTGGTTCCCTCTTCTCACGTTGCTGCGGTGATGTGGACGTGTACTCCAGGGTGTGTCAGTACAGCGTGACCTTACTATTGGGTTTTGGTTACAGGTTCAGACTTTTAATGGCATCCAACCACCATGCTGAGCGTGGTCAAAGATACAACTTAAAATTTTCAACCAGGCAGTGAAACACTGCTTCTCAGCCTGGTGTTGTCACCTTTTAATATGTGGACATCTGAGCGGACAGTTGGTCCAAGATGCACTTGGCCTGGAAGGAAAAGCAGTTCAGATCAGACAGGTTGTAATGAAATCAAGATTTTTATTTTCATTTAGATTGAACCAAAACTGAGCAGTAATCCGTCATTTCACAGGAAAACTGTGTGCACAGCTACGGAAATGTTTATGAAAAGTAGATCTTGGTGCCAATATGAATAATGGCCAAAACTGCAAACTAAGAAATAGATCAGAATTACCCATAGTCTTTATAACAAACATTTGGGTGATTGTTAATAAAGGAAATTAAATCGGATTTAAATGATATATTCAGTGGAGTGTAAATGGAACTGTTTAATCTGAGAGAGGTTAGGCAGTGTAACGTGTTTGGGAGCTCACTACTCTGTAACTGTTCCCCATCTTCGTCATTGTGGCCCGAGGTGAAGCAGAGGTAAATGGATGAAATTGCGATTCAGACAGCAGTGGTGGCCCAATCAATTGCTTTTCAGATGCCTGCATTACTGCCCAGGCATTTGAAACACTTGTCTGTGCCACCATGCTCTTTTTGCAATGCGAGATGCTTCCGACAAGCCGCCTCCTTCTTTCAAATGATGCATTGATGGTGTCAAGCCGGCCATATGCTACGCAATTGAGAGGCAAACCAGAGACTTACAATCTCGCGCTTAAAGTCAAATGTACCGGTGACTTTACAGTTTTATTGTGAGGAGAACAAATGGTGATAATGGACAGCGCATCAGGCAAATACACACAGAGGATCAAGCTGTTTGATCATCATCTATCTATGATCACTGACATCTATATGATGTCATTAGCTCAGAAATATCAAACCATACATATGTCCTTGCATAAGGACCCAACTTTGACCTTGAGCTTGATGCACCAAATCTTCATCATCACAGACTTCCCGTCATACAAGTCGTACAAGTCACTAAAGAGAAGACAAGTCGTAATGGGGATCAGTTGAGATGCATATAAGCTCAACATATGAGTTGCTAAGACATATAAACTTTTCTTCACGCTGTGAAATTGCTGTGTGTGTGTGTTTACTGAGCATGCACTGTGCATACTGCATACAGTATGTATGTGTGTGTTGGAGGGTAAGTTGGTAATGCTGATAACCTCCTGTCTCAAAGTTTAGTCACTACCTTTAGTTCATCTCCAACGTTTCTATGCATCTATATTAACTCTACTTGTGCAAGCTGACCCTGATCTGATCCTTTCATCAGGCCAGGAGGAAACAAACAGGCAAAAGAAACAATTTTATTTTGGGGTTCTACTCAATGAGAGATATAGATTGAAGACAACGAGATGTCACAGTTACTCTGAGAGTTTAAATGTATTATCATCATTCAGTTTCATCAAACAATACCTCTTGGCTCTAATGTACCTTGTTGCCAGCTGCAGGCAAGCTGTTTTTAATAAAAGGCTCTGATAAGCCCACTGTATGCTAGCTGGTGAACGTAGTGAAACATCTAGCAGTTAAAGACTGAGACTGACATAAAGCTAAAAGGAGAGTGAAATGTTGAACTCATTCTCTTGCAAGTATGCAGATTCCCAAAGAGCAGATCACTCCACAGAGAAAGGGCATAATGGAAATAATACTACAAAGCTATGGAGAGGGGAGCAGGATCTAACATAAAGTTACACAGCACTCTGGGGGGGATGGATGTGAATCACAGAGACTGGCAAAGAAATATGGTAATTATAGACAACGAGACCAGGCCATGCTTAATGTATGCAATAGTATATGGGCTTCACTTACATGGCGATTTTCAACCTTAACAGTCCATAAAGCGCCTTACAGATTGGTCTCATTCACCCAAACCAAAGCTGCCATGCAAAGTCCTGGCCTCCACCAGGAGCAACTTAAGCTTCGGTAACTTGCCCGAGGACACTTCAGCACGTGGACAGAACGAGCATCGAACCACCAACCCCCGGGACAACATGCTACCTCCTTCACCACAGAGTACTGCAAGTTTCTATGTACATACAAATGCATGCACTGTGTGTACATGTACAACAGCATCTGGCTGTCTGTGATATTTCACATTTCCATTCAGGCACAGAGAAAAGTAGGCTAGCACCAAATGAGCCGATTACTGGGAGAAGCATATGGCGTGTTCTGTATGGTCCTCCTCTCCACCATTAGACCATTAGCGAGGATGAGCGCTGGGAGAGATTTGGAGAGTTGGTGGGGTCAGCTGTGGGAGAAACTTTACAGATATGCATCTACTTTGACACACAAAGCTGTATCGTGATTACACTACCTTTTTAGGATGGAATGTAGATAATTAGACAAGAAGACGGTTGATACAAAATTCCAGAGCTGCAGGGTTTGGGAATTTTGTCTCATGTCCTTATGAAATTCTTGTAAAATTAAAGTCCACTTCAGATGACGACCAAATGTGCCACAGTGTTTAAAGAGGTAGCTTTTAATTAATGAGGAAATGCTTGTGGCAGTTCAGATTGATGCATATCTTCAGGATATAATAAAAAAATGAATACATGCTACTGTTTGCTTTTGAAACCATTTCACATGTTAAGACCTCGCTCATTAAAAGTGACAACCTCAACTTTTACATTTTTCTAAAGAAATAGGTGCCTCTACAAAAAAATGTTAGCGCATAATGTTACATGTTTACATACAGTAATAATGAAATAGAACGCATGATGCGCTGCCAAGGTATCAAAGATAACCAGCAAACACTTTTCTCATAGCATGTGGCTGCTCTGAGAGTGAGTATTAAATACAGGGCTGGATTGAAGTTACCTATGGGGTCTGTAATAAGCCCCGTTACACACATTCTCCCAACTCATTTTGCCCAACCAGTATTTTATGCTGAAATACTACCCTGCCCAAAGAATGCTGTATGTCAGTCAGTTTGTCATAATTTCATTAAATCAAAATTGCTGAAATCAATAAATCTATATTATCAATCGATCAAATGACTATGTGTGTGTGGAAGCAGCAAAAAGCTCTACAAACCCCACTGTACACTATTGTGGTCATTTTTGTCCTGGGGCCACATTAATCCGGCCAGTGTATTTATAGTCACAGTCGCCACCAACTCAGGCAACGTGCAGTGGGCTTATTAGAGCTGTTTCGCTAAAATCAGACGGTGGCTGTGGCTGGAAATGAAGTTGACGGAGGCAGTGAGAATGAACCAAAACAATCCATGTGCGACGTAAACGCAAACAATTAGCTGAAAGATGCTAAAATGTGCCGTAGAGTTGAGCGGTACTGCAGAGTCTGTGGTAATTAATAGGTTAGTCACTACGGGGAACACATTTCATGTCGCACATAACCATTTGATATGCTGTTAGTGTAAAAATATCACGTGCAGCTTAGGAGCCATGCATTAAAACTAGAGCCTACGAGACCACATTAGGGCTCTCACTATTTCACTTTTTAATTGTTCTTTAGAGATCAACAGTTAAGTTACCACAAACTAATTGCCACACAAACAACGTGGATCCTTTGGGACACTGGGGGCTCTGGGGCAGTTGCACACTTTGCTTAATCAATTCTTGACTAAACAGAAGAGCTGCTCGGGAATTACCAGGTAGCTTGAAGTCGTATGTTATTTCAAGTCCTTATTATCATTTGAATGAATTAAATGAATTAAAACCATATACCAAATACCATAAACCCAGTGCTTTATCCTGAATCTGCAAGTCCCAAGTGTGGCCATAACATCTCCCACGAGCGCCCAGGAAAACTTTGAAATATCTAAACTTTAATAATAAAATAATCCAAAATGAGAAGCCTTTTTATTAGTGCATAATTCAAGCTCATTGATTATTTATCGAAGCGGCTGGGGGCTGACTGCAGTCTGAAAGGTTATATAGCAATATTCCTGAAATAACCCAGAAGGAGGGATGAGTTTGAGCTGGATGATCAAGAGAAGGGCTCCCTGTGTTTCTATCATGCCATCTCATTGACAACTCAGTCTCCATTTTAGGTCTTATTTCTGTGCTTTCTCCATGCAGATTAAAAACCCATTTTTGTCTTTTTAGTCTGTCCTTTCCTACCTCTACCTCACCATCTCTGTCCTTCGCTAAATCATTTGTTCTGCACTCCCACCACCATTATGCCATTTTTGTCCTTGTCAGTTATATGAGAAGTGAACCTCACAGATAGTGTATTGATGTTGTTAATTTAACAATAAAAGTGAACTTGTAAAAGTTCTCATATAATTTCAATTGATTTGATAAATAAAATAGAGTAACCTTTTTCCGCCAAAACAGCCTTGATCCATCAAGGCATGGACTCCACCAGACCTCTGAAGGTGTGCTGTGGTTTCGGGCAGCAAGACGTTAGCAGCAGAGGTGGGGCCTCCATGGATCGGACTTGTTTGTCAGATGCTTGAGTGGATTCGGCGCATTATCCTGTTGAAAGAGGTCACGGCCATTAGAGAATACCATTTCCATGAAGGGGTGTACTTGGTCTGCAACAATGTTTAGGTAGGTGGTACATGTCAAAGTAACATCCACAGGACCCAAGGTTTCCCAGTAGAACATTGCCCGAAGCATCACACTGCCTCCGCCGGCTTGCCTTTTTCCCACAGTGCATCCTGGTGACATGTCTTCCCCAGGTAAGCAACACACATGCACCCGGCCATCCACATGATGTAAATGGTTCAGTTCTGATGCTCACATGACCATTGTAGGCACTTTCGGCGGTGGACAGGGGTCAGCATGGGCACCATGGGCGTCTATACCTACGCAGCCCCATATGCAACAGACTGCGATGCTCTGTGTGGTCTATTCAATTCAGTTTTTTTTTATATAGCGCCATACCATAACAAAGTTATCTCATTGCACATTGCAGGTCTAGGCCGACTCTTTATGTTCTGACACCTTTCTATCAGAACCAGCATTCACCTTTTCAGCAATTTGAGCTACAGAAGCTCTTCTGTTGGATCAGAGCACACAAGCCAGCCTTCGCTCCCCACGCGCTTCAATGAGCCTTGGCCCATGATCCTGTCGGTTCACCCGTTTTCC
>JAVQJF010045001.1:0-10283 GCA_036023855.1 Gadopsis marmoratus | reverse complement strand
TGTAGTCACAGGAACATCAAGCTGCTTGGAGATGGTCTTATAGCCTTTACCTTTAACATGCTTGTCTATAATTTTCTTTCTAATCTCCTGAGACAACTCTCTCCTTAGCTTTCTGTGGTCCATGTTCAGTGTTGGTACACACCATGACAACAAAACAGCACAGTGACTACAGCTGGAGCAGCAAAATACCTGTTGACAGGTGCAGAAGTCTCATTGCTGTTTTTGCCATGTAATATTCGCGTTCTGTGTGAAAGTACAGAACACGCACAACTGTTAAAAAAAAATATATATTGGCATGCGAATTAACTGCACGAAAAATGTGTGTGTAAAATCCTTTAGCCTGTCGCCTTGTTGAACACTTACTTTATATTGTGATTCACTATAGTTAAACACTAATTAGCAGTTCTCATTGACATATTTTTCCTGTTTGTTTTTTTAGACAACTGAGTATAAAGTCACTTCACATTACCTCTTAATTAGTTAACTAATTCCTGCTGCACTGAGACGTCGATCAATGGGTAGTCACAGAAAGATTTAGATGTTTGTTCTTACTATTACTGGCACATAGCACCTGTGTCTGAGAAGGCATAAATCAGTGTCTTTGTTTCATCCATTCACCCGAAAACACAACACAGGTCCTCTCAGTTTCATCTTTAAACAGCGTTTTTGGAAAGCTCAGTCTTGGATGTGAAAATGCCGGCTTTGTGTGGATAGAATGCCAAAATGGACATTTGGCCGTTTTCGATTCAGCCAGCTTAGTTTGGACGTGGTCCTGGATGCACACCATCTCAGTCTTTCCTCGTCCTGTTCCGGTCCACAGGTGACACATGTCATACGTAGCTTCTTCTACACTGCAAAAATGAGCAGTCCACTAACTCAGTGGTTTCCAATATGGGTGCTTTGAAAATGTGCCAAGGGTGCCACCAGATTGATCCTTCATCATTGTGCAACAAGTGCAACACTGAGTGCCTTTCAGTCTGAAAAGTGTGCCCGTTTCCATATATTCTAGCAATATCATGTTGGCCCCTCTCTATGACTGCCAGGTTTTCACAGGCTTTGGCCTTAAAGTGTGTTCAACTGTAACAACTGTAAACATGTTTGATTGGACAGCACGTTATACAAACTAGTCCCTATACAGTATACAGATACAATAGCTTCACCACAACAATAAACATCAAGGGTTGGAAGGGAAGTTAATCTGCAACATAAATCTCACAAATCTCACCTTAAAGTAAATGCTAGAAACTGCAGCTTCAACAACAGCAGCAGCAGTGTCTGACATCAAGACAGCCTGGTTACTTACCCCCTGCAGCAAAAGATGCTCCTGCCAAGAAACAATTAAAACACAACCTAACTTAGCTAGATTTACCAGAGATCTGTCTGTAATAAGGACAGGTACTAAATTCACCCCTGGCTAAGGTACAACAAAAAATGTTTTAACAAGCTGTTGGTTCATCTAGCGGGCCTCTATGGGATCACTGAACCCAAAGCTCTCTGTTAGTTTGAAGCAATGTGCCTTACTTAACTGATATCTTAAGTCTGTGTCAGTTTAACTCAATGCAGCATGAAAAGAGACAAAAGCTGAATTTGTAATCTCATTACATCTTCAAACCTCCCGAATGAAGCCTTCAATTGGGACACAACAATACCACGTATCCACTCCATTGTCGCCTATCAGAAGTCAAACGGCAGCTTTCTAAAGAAAGACAATGGGCCTGCCAATTGAAAGCAATCATTCTGCGCTCTTGAAGGAGGCCCTGTGTAACCACATCTAGTTTTGTGAGACCTGTCCACAGCTCAGTTCACAGTGTCTGAGGGTCTTTCATCTCCTTGGGCCTGTCACTCTAAGCTGGGAAACAGGAGCTAAGGGACCTTCAACTCGCAGTACCCCAGTCTTCCCTGCGTCCCTCCCTCCAGCCTGCCGTACTGGCCCTCTCAAAGGAGTCTTTCAGTATTGTGTTGAGGCCCAGATCCAGGTCAATGGGAGCCCAGAGATTTAGCGCTGCAGTCTGAGTGGGAACAAATGTTTTGTTTGGTGAGCAGTCTGAAGTAGCTTTAGAAGTTCCATCAGACCGAAGGTATTGCTGACTTAAGTATTTAGTATTACTGCAGCGGGACTAATATGACTGTGATGACAGAGGCGCCGGTTCCAGCTTTAAATCCTATCGCTTGGTCACAGGCAGAGGTTGGGTCTGGGTCCTCAAACAAAAGTTCATATAATGGTTTTTTTTGTTTTTTTTTGATATCGCAAAACTTATTCAACATGTCTCAACAAAATGCCACAAAATGTCCAGGATAAATTAAAGCGGGTGACACTTGCTGTGGCATTTTCAGAAACACAATTATACTGACCTACGAGCGACTGACATTTAAAAGAAACACATTTGCACCCATCAGTGGAATTACTGCCGCAAATCCGATTTAAGAGACATATGAATAAATCCAGCATGGAGTAAAGAAACCAATTTAATTGCCACAGGCACCGTCAATCAGGCTGAATCGGTACGGGTCCATCAGTCATGCTCTTGTTTTGATCAGTGCCATTGGAGGAATGCCTATGCATGTGGAAGGTCGTTTCCTTGGAAGGGTGTGCTTTGTCTTGTGCCCCATCTGCCCTGAGTGGCAGCTCAGCTTCATTTGGGAGACATCACCCCTGTACTCTATCTCTGGCTGTCTCTGCTCGGGCCTTTGTGTGAGTCCCAGCCACTGATTGGGCTGTATAATGTGACCGATGTCCTCTGGGCAATCTGCTGTCGGGACAAGGACATGCTCAGGTGATCCAGAGGCTGATTGGCGCCCGGCTAATGGAGAGGACACCATGACCTCTGAGACTGTCAGGTGCCAAACCAGCCTGTTAATTATGCATCCGGACACTCGCCTGCCGCTGGAACCAGTCTGCCACTGCCTGCATGGCGTCAAGACGTGCAAACCCCTAAACGTTCACTAGCATCACCAGTCACTGCGCATCTCTGTGTGTGTGTGTGTGTGTGTGTGTGTGTGTGTGTGTGTGTGTGTGTGTGTGTGTGTGTGTGTGTGAGTTTTGAACCATCTGGTCTCAGGCTGAACTGTCTCTCTGCGTGAACCATCTCTCTGCGCTATGTGCGAACATGAGAGCAGGGGATACTTCATCACTGCTCATAGGTGTGTGAAATGTCCGTATTTCCCCGAGTTAAGATTTAATGGCTGAGCAATGTTGGATAGATGACCACTCCCTGGCACTCCTCACTCTTTCTTTCTTTCTTTCTTTCTTCAACCTCTTGCAGATCACAGCTTCTCCTGCCATTCTTCATATTTAGCAGGCGTCGCGAATATATTTCTGTTGACCTGCTAAGCGATGCCTTTCACCCCGTCACCCTTGTATGGAGGAGTAAGCACATATTGATGTTTGTACTGGGTTATCTGCTCTCCTCCTCATAATCTTACCTCATCACTCTTTAATTGGTCTTCTGTATGCTTGATCTATCCCTTCCCCTTTTGTCTCTGTCCTACATTCCCCTTATTTGTTGTAGCGTCAGATGGTCTGGTAGATAGGCTAATTTCTCACTTCTTTATCACCTCCTGTAATCAGACAGGCCCAAAGGAGCTGTGTTCCGCTGTATTAACATGTACTTCAGTATACGTGTGTTCGTTTCTGTGTGTGTGGCCTATTTGTTTTTTTGCATTGTTAGAGGCACTGGCTGCCAACACCACTTCTTTTAGATAGATAAAAGCCTTGTTTTGGATGAGCCATGTTTATTGTTCATGCTGACGCTGCTTTTGTGACAGAATGACTAATGATTACAATCTAGTGTGTGTGTGTGTTAGTGTGTGTGTGTGTGTTAGTGTCTGTGTGTGTGTGTGTGTGTGTGTGTCGCAATTGGCAGCATTCTAAAATCCTGGCAAAGTGAAATTTATGATTTGAAATGAGAGCGGTATGCCTGTGAATGAAGGGAAACTGAAGATCATTGGCTAGCCCCCCTCCTACACACCTTTAGTGAAGGCTTTTCTGAAAGACTGTAAGGAAATTAATTAACGTGCGCACACGCAGCATTAGGTGTTGATAGTGCAACACTCCATGGTATCGTCTAACTCTTCACCTTTGCCTAAAAGCTGTTATTGTATACCAAAAAAATAAACCCCAGTGTTTCTTTTCATGATAACATTGTTGGGTCACTCACCCATAAAGTCTCAAGTATACCTATCTGTATTGCCCTTAAATGCAGACATTGACAACACTGCAAGCAATAAATAGCAATAAATTCATTGGTCAAAGTCACAGCGCTCAGATAATACTATAAATAAAGAAAATATGTTCCAGCGACTTCACTTTGAATAGTAAATGTAATAGAGATGCACTTGCTAAAGTAACAAGAATCAGGCCGAACGTGCTCTTAACAAAACAGAAGAAGTAGTGCAGATAGTTGTGAGGAGTATATATCTTTGAAGCACTTTTTCAGGAGACAAGCTTTCAGTTCATAGCAGAAGAGAGATAAGCTCATGGTAGTATCATAGAGCTCCATGTGTTATACAAACATATCAAATAAATTCATACTATTTGAATGATTATTTTTGACACTGGTTTTTATTACAGGTTGTACTGGAGGGGAGATAAGGGGTATGTGGTAATGTCTGAAGACATCTGAAGGTCAATCACGTACATCACTCCCATACAGGATGATGTCATAGAGGAGGAGGAGGGTTGACAAGGCCTAGCATCGGACGTGAATGGAAATATGGTTCAGTTTCCTTCACATTCAACTGTATAAAGCATGGCACAGCAAGAGATTATGGTTTAATCTGTGAGTTATAGAACTATAGCAAATATTAACAAGACTGGGTACAGCAGGGAGGTCGAGTCTTGTATTGCTTCTGTTTTGAAAGTTCATACACAGTCTCCTGGTTTCTAATATTGACCCAAAGCCAGCGCTCTCTGAGAGTTTACCTTCCCAAAAATAATGCCCATAAAAATTGTCAAAAAACAGCAGCTCATACAAAGTATTTGTGTAAAGTCTGTGTTGCTTCACATTATTTGTAAATTTAAACTGCTCCGAGGGCGCACTGAGGGCGTGCAAAGATTAGAAGGTAACTGCTACCTAGGGAAAGCAGAAATATAAATATCTCTGAGGGATATAGAAGCAGTTTAATCATCATAAAGGCAAACATGTAATTTAACAAGTGTATGCCAAAGTGACGTATCAAACACTGAGACGTGTGAAACAATTTTAACCAGGGGACTTGTTCACGCTGCAAAGTTTGACACATAAGTAATCTAGAGATTCGCCTATGCTTTCTGCATGAGGTGTCCGGTTCTCAGCAAAATTAGATGGTGAAAATGATCTGTTGATAGTCATGTTGACATCAAACCAGCAACATTACACCTTTCAGTGTCAGTCTTAATATCAGTATCTACAGAATATGTCAGACAGGCAAATATAAAAAAAAAAAAGATTACAATTCAGCACAAGTCTCTTAATCTTTTTCTGTCCAAGCTAAATATAAGTGAAAATACTAATGAAATGAAAGGAAACATTCAATTACTGATGGCCATATTTAAAGGAAAATACTACATAGAAAGGTGTAAAGCTGGCAGGAGCAGCGACGCACAAGCAACGCTGTCTGTGTGGACACCACATGCGTGCCAGCTGCATGAGTTCAGCGAGGTAGCCGTCATGCACAGGTAGAGGGAGGTGTGGCCCGGGCGTAATGTGGAAGGATGTTTCATCAGTAAAAGTCTTGGTCTTCTTTGCAATCTTGTTGAGCTTTGATTTTCCAATTTGTATGCCACGATCTATAAAAGCTGCTTGCTTACGATTTTCAATAGTACTACGTATTTTCATTAATATTTTCTATGAAGATCGGGTGAGCCAATAGGCGGTTTTGTACATATGTCCAATAGTTGGATGCAGCTTTATATTTATATGTTCAAACTTTGAGACTGTTTTATTTACTGCAGCTTACATTTATTTATTGTAGTGTTTAGAACTATGAAATATAGTTTAACCCCTTCGTTAACGCCTTGCAATAACATTGGCAGGCTTGGGTTTATTCACTTATACAAGACATCTTAAATGATCGCTGTATACAGTGAACAGAAATTCTAAAGTTTCACTTACACACATGTTTTGTTTTTGCATTGCATAACAACCTAAATCACAGAGTGCAATGTTCAGTTAATGCCTTGCACCCAGGTCAAGAGTTTGCACCCCTTCCCAGTATCTCTGGTTTCACTGGTTCAGTGACACCCAGGATGCAGCACTAAACCCATTTAAAAGTGGTCTGCTGCCCATTTGTTATTGCTGTGGATATTGTTTAAGCCTGACCTCTCTGCTGGATGGAGTGCTCCATCCACTTAGGAAAACACAGAAAATAGAGATAAACAAACTCCCACACATTGCGAAAAGCTAAGCATGTCACATGTGGCATGTGTAGTGGGAATGACGGATGCATTTTGTGGCTCTGAATTCAAAATGATACAGCACTATAAGCTCAAATGGAGCCAGCATTATCTACATTACTCCATTGCCCACTTCTCTCTGGGTTTTATGGGTTTCTATCCTCCAGCCTGCTGGTTCGTATTTCACCCAGAGTGATGTGAAATGTAAGAGTAGCAGGGACAAAAAGTCCATGTCAAAAAGACATTGTGATAATTATGAGGTGTCTGCACAGTCTAGAGCAGATTAGTTCATCCCAGCAACCATTTCACTGTCTGTTACCTTTTTGGATGTCTGGCCCAGACTCAGATATCTGACGGTGGCCTTTTTTTAACCACTGTTGTTTAAATGCTCCAGACTATGGGTCACTGTTCCTAAGGGGACGTTTTGTGTGTTGTCCATTTAACAGCAACGTAAAAATCCACAAGGCACGTTAGTAATGAGCAATGACATGGTAGGTTAAGACCACCCATGACTGGAAGCAACTGCGTTTGACCTGCTAAAACACTTTCTGTTGTGCTTTCCCAATTCTGTCCCCCTCTAAGTGCTCCCACTGTCTCAATATTGACAGATTACTAAGGGGAATGATCCATCCATCCTCTTTACATTTCAAATGAGGTTGGATTAATGACATCATTCGATAGATTGGATGCTGGACGGCCACACAGGGACATTCTGTATATGGAATCACAAAAGTCAAAAGGCAAATCAAAGGAAATTGTCTTGAAAAAGACAATTGATGAAATGGTGGTTCATCCAATAATATTTCCAGTAGGTAAGTGAATTTTCACTCAGTTTCCCAGAATTCTTTCCTGTTTGCTCATTACTAAAACATCCATCCACTCATCCCTTCATCCATTTCAGGGTCATGGTGATCAGACTCTAATTCCAGCATGCATTAGGTGAAAAGGATGTGAATAAAATTTCTTTTGAAATGCTCACAGCATTAAAAGTAGCATTTAAAAATTAAAAAGCAACATCTCTTTCAAGCAACAGTGGCCCAGCTTCGTCTGGATAATCCACGGATCACACTGTAAGCAGTTTTCATAGGGACTATTTCTTGAGTAGAAAGTAGTTTCAAATTCAGAATTTCATCAACAGACTGCAAATCCTAAAACACATTGTATTGTTTTTATATGAGACATTTATACAAGTAAAAATCATACGTTTGTTTTGACAGCGGAAAACCAACTTTTCTTATGGTTTAATAGATTGTCTGCTCTGTACTGAGAACTAATTTCACTCATTAGTTATGGTCTAAATAAATTAAGTAAGAAAAAACATTGATTTGTCAGCATTAGTCAGCCTATTAACTATTTCAGTTTTTCCCTAAAGCACACATACAGTAGGCAAAATCATGCTTCAGCAGAGATATATCATGATGTGGTTTAGTTGACACTTCAGGATGTATTGTGTAACCATGTGTTGGTGTTTTGAAATATACATACAATAAATGCTTTTCTCGTGCCTATTTCCTCTGATGCTCAGCGCTAACGTCACCGGTAGAGACAAATATAATGCAGATAACCTGATTCAAATTTCAATCCTCGGGGGACACAGGAGGAAGTGTTGCACAGCTCTCTGGCACCACCAGAGTCATGACAATTGTACTCTTCCATTCCGCTCCATCCCTCCATGATATTATCTTGTCCTTTCCAGACTCATCATACGTATTTTAAAATGTGTTGTAATGGCACTCGTAAACCTCTGCTGGCAGATATCTGTGGCTTTCCTGCCACAATTTTACATTAAATTGAACCCTACCTGCAAAGTATGATTTTAGATGAATGGAATGAAAGCTAAAACTGGTAAATCGATTAGAAATACATGAGAAATCAGAGGAAAACCCACAAGGTTACATTCAAGGACGAATCAGCATCAGGGATGCTGCACAAATTTGCCAGGTGTCTCTCTCACTCTCTCTCTCTCTCACACACACACACACACGCTGCAGCTCTTCTCCAAAACCAGGCCAATCTCCTTCTGTCTGTGGAGATTGAGCTGCTCATCAGAGCCTGTTAATTACACCATTCTCTAAAGGGATGACAAGTTAAGCTACTCTGTTTTCCTGGTTGGGTCTGAGGCATGGAGGCGGGCCTAAAAGCCAATCTCAATAATCCATAGGGTGGAAGGACACGTCTCTGCCGCCATCAGTCATCAATGAGTTCAGCTATCGGTTAGTGGAAAATGACTGTCTCCATCTTCTGCCAGCTACTGCAAGAATATTAGGGAACTTAACTGTATCCCTGCACGGCACTTCAACTCTGTGGTCTTTCCACACCTCCCCCAACCTCAGTGTCCACCCCCACTCTCCCCTATGCCCTGTTCTATTACAGCATGAACAAGGACATAATTGCAATTTAACACAGTTACAGACACAGAGGAGATATGAGTGTCTTGTGGGAGCCTGATGGCTGTGTTTTCCCGGTCCCTGGTCTTCGAGGCCTCCTCCCCTGGTGAGTAAAACACAGCCTACATGGGAGCATTGATCTCTGTATGACTGAACTGTCACGGTGTTTGTAACGGGCTTTTTGGAATATTTGTTAGTGTTTGTGCGGCAAAAAGGTACATCAGGTTACATCTGTAGTCCTTCCTTTTGCTAAATCGTTGTCAGTACCCAGTCATGTTACCAGCAGAACATGCTAATGTTGCTGCCTGTTTACCCACACTCCCTTTTTGTTATCATGTTATGATGATGTTTGGAAAAGGTCAAGTGATGCATCTGTTTACCCTAACCTTTTACCAAGAGCTTTTAATTAGTGCCAGCACCAGCATATGGCTTGGT
Organism: Gadopsis marmoratus; assembly: GCA_036023855.1. NCBI lineage: Eukaryota > Metazoa > Chordata > Actinopteri > Centrarchiformes > Percichthyidae > Gadopsis > Gadopsis marmoratus. Next base: position 1,088 of record JAVQJF010045001.1, on the reverse strand, counting down.
TTGTGTGAATGTGTGTGTTTGTGAGTGCGTGTGCATGTACAGATGGGTGACAAATTAAAGGACAAAACCAACATCGGCCACCATGAGCCACCAGAACAGCTTTAATGGCATTGTCTGGCTATATCCAAATGATATTCCCTAATTTGGATGTTTTGATGATTTGATTGTGAGCTCTGTCTTACACATCCCTCCAAAATCTCCTAAAGGTGACTGTACCCTACCCATCAAACCATTCAATGACCCCTCTTAGAGATTATGTTTACATACCACTAATTTACAATAGCAAATACATTTTTAAAAGAAATGTAATGCCATCCAATCTTTATCTTTTTTTATCGACATAATGACAAAATGTTGTCATTGTCAAATGTACTTTTCCATCAAAACAAAATTTGCAAATTAGTAACATAATAATATCATAATATAAATGTATGACATGGTTGCCTCAGGTCTTGTTTCTTCACTCATTTATTTCGATTAATGTGTGTCGTCTTTATGAGATTGTTATTGTGGATCCAACTGTAGGAGTAGCTCTGGCTAAAATTATAGTCAGCATACATGTTGTGTCTACGTGTGCATGTGTAGATACTCGTGAGTAAACTGGGCTGGAAGTATTCCTTATCGCTTGGTATTGCAGCGAGCTGATAGTGCTGCGGCCTGTTTTCCACTGGTTGGATATAATTGGTCTAATGAGAACAACAGCAAAGACTAACCCCCTGAGCAAACAACCAAACCCAGGTCACTCCTTACTGCAAACATACTCCGATACCCAGGGACGGCTGGTATCAATGGGCTAAGAGGGCTCAGCTCTCCCTGTCCTTTACAATAAATATGATAAAATAATTATAAAACACCTTAAACAGATCGTCTTCAATTTTGGTGGGACCTAGAGGAGCAACAGAACCAAATAGTCTAAAGAAAAACGGAGGAAATAGAAAAACGCAGGATATATTGAAATGGGCTTATTTCTTACAGCCCAAACTCAGCGGCATCAGCGTCCAATCAGATTCGTGTTAAGTGAGTGACAGGTGTCGTGGCACGCCCCCTTGATTTGCTGAGCATTTGGGCTAAATTCTTTCAGCCCAGAG
>JAVQJF010044997.1:0-25756 GCA_036023855.1 Gadopsis marmoratus | reverse complement strand
GAGAGAGAGAGAGAGAATGCTCTTTGTGCTAACTTCCTGCTCTCTTCTTCCTGACAGAACAGACCGTTCAGAGAAACCGAACGAGAGACAGACGAACGGAGAAGCAGCTCTGAATGCAGCTGAAGAGAATTAAATCCACACTGAGGAATAATTCAGACTGAATTCGGTCCTGTGGATTTTTCTGCTACCTTTTTTTTTACCCTCTCTCTTTTTAAGGAGAGTCATTCATTGGAACAGACATTAATGTTTGACCTCGACAGCTGCCTGACAGATGAGCGACTTGGTGGTTTTTCTCCGTTGTGAACCTTTTGACCGTTGAGTTTGAGTGAAACTCCGGGAGCCGAAGGAGATTTTTCTTTCACTTTGAACTTGCGCAACCTCTGTCATTTTCTGTTTTCTGCCTCATGTTGCTCTGCCTTTCCCTGGTAAAGTTTTGTTTCTCATAAAAGGAAGAGAAGGAGGTGACTCAAGTTTCTCTAACAGGAACTTGAACAGCATTTGCATTCCAGTTTGGCTCTCACAAGGGGACAAATCCTCCCTTGTGTGTGTGAGACAGAGTGTGTGTTTGTGCAGCAGAGTGTCTCTCTGCCAAACATTAACGTGCATCAGGGGACAATAACCAGCCCTGTGTGTCTCTTCTGGGAAAATGGGATCAGAAAAGGACTCGGAGTCACCTCACTCCTCGGTGGGCGGCGTCCCCAACCCTAAGTGCCGTGCGGCGGGCAAACGCCAGGGCCGCATCTCCTTCCACAGCCTCTTCCACAGCAAACGAGGCTCTCGGGGCACCAGGGGCCCCAAAGGAGGAGCGGCTACCCCTTTATCCCATCATCTCCACACACAACAACAGCTTCTTCCTTCTGCTTTGGGCTCAGCGCCCGCCGTAGACTCTGCTGCGCCCACAACAACTGCCACCACAGCCACCACAACCCCCCAGGATGCTGCCTCCAGCACCCCCTCACAGCCTCTGTCCTCTAGCCAGCCGTCCCTGGGTGGAGCCCCCTCCTCCGGGGAGGCCAACCTCCTGGAGTGTCCCCTGTGCCTGGTGCGCCAGCCCGCTGACCAGCTCCCCGAGCTGCTGGGGTGCAGCCACCGCTCCTGCCTCTGCTGCCTGCGGCAGTACCTCCGCATTGAGATCACAGAGAGCCGAGTCCAGCTCAGCTGCCCCGAGTGTGCCGAGAGACTGGCCCCGCAACAGGTGGCCGACATCTTGGATGACGCGGCCCTGCTGGAGAAGTATGAGGAGTTCCTGCTGCGGAGGTGCCTCGCCTCTGATCCAGACTGCCGATGGTGCCCGGCGCCTGACTGCGGGTAAGAAACTGTCCGTGATGTTTACAGGCCTGCCCTCCCTGCGGTTTATTTAAGGCGCTGGTCTGGGATCTAATTCTCAACCGGCTCATCTGTGATCGTTTCAGGCTTTTTTTGGTTTCCATCTTTGAATGAATGTTTGATATTTTAGTCTTTGACAATTAGCGAAATGGTTGACAATCAAATTTCTATCAGTCGACTAATAGATTAATCAACCTATTGTTTCAGCACTAGTTCAGTGGAATGTGTGAGGATGCTGAGGACATTCTGGCCAGTCCTCATTGGAAAAAAGGACTATTTTAACTTGGGACTCGGGGCTGGAATAACCTGAGTCATGTAGATGATGAATGTCATAGAGGTTAGAGAAAGCATTTAATCTGCTGGTCTGGGCCAATCTGCCCCAATTTCAGCTTTGTTTGTTTCCATCTTCCTGTTTCTGGGATATTATCAAGTTATCTCATCAGATAATAAGCTGTGCGAATATGAAATAGTTTCTCATTTACTCAAAGGTGTGTCCGGGAACTGAAATGAACTTTATTGCCCTTAAGGGAATTCATAAAAAAACAAAACAAAGTGATTGCGAGAAACAGAAACTAAACCTCTGTGAGTGAGACAAAAAGCGAAAATGTAGCAAAGCTGCAGGCGTTTCATGATATATGACAGATGTTTTGGATGCAGGGAGTGTTGCAGAGCGTAGCTTCGCAGGTAAACAGAGTTGGTGTATTTCAACATTAAAATGGAGTCACAGCTTTAACTGGCTTTGACTGAAGAAATCATCGGCTATTAGCTCACAGTGGTCTTTGATAGCGTTGTTAATGAGAGGATGTCTGTTGTTTATCAGACAAATAGCTGTAATAGCATTGTCTCTACATGTCTAATTATCCTTGTCTCTCTCTTTCTTCCTCTATCTCCCTGCTTTTTTCTCCCTGTGATGCTGCATCGAATCACTCGCTCAGTTGCTGTTAGGTTATTTCCTCTTCTTTCTGCCGTACTTGCCCGGATTTCAGAGGAGCATTATTGCTTCATAATCCACATAAATTACTGTATTTCTCTGTGTGGGTTTAAGGCAACAGGAACCAGCGTGACGTTCTCTCTCAGAGAGAGAAAGGCGCGCTGAGGCAGATGGATTTGAAAGTGGAGGAGAGAATCTGTAACTGGTAGGAGGCTGCAAAGTTTGGCCTGTGGTCGGAGGAAATGGGGGTGTTGGATGGGTTTGGAGGTAGAGCAGCTCTCGTTAGGTTTCTGGAACAAGCGTTTGTTTCATCATAGAAAGCAGGAGTGACTCATTGTGTTTGTGTTTCTGTGTGTGGGAAGGAGGAACGCAGATATTCTGTGATATTTCTCTGCTGTGGTTTTGTACAGTAATACTGGCATTGTCACAGGGGAAGGCCATAGCGTCAGTGTGGTATTTTTGCATAAATCCACCTGTGTGTGCCTTCATTTCTGCTTGTTTCTGTTTCTCCATGACTGTGCGGCATACCCCTACACCAAGGGTGTACAGTGGAATTTTCTTTATATTTAATATTCTTTTAATTCTTGCGCACAGTCAGGTGCATTCAACAGGTCTGTAGGCTGTGAAACTTGCAATTTGCTTGTCATTGTTCCTTCACCCCCCTGTGGATTATGATTTTTTTGGAAGTGAAGTTTGCCAAGTTTTTTTTTAAATGATATGATGTGACTTTTCGAAGAAGAAATAACACCTATTTTTTCTCTTTCAAATAAAAACTTGAATTCATAAGCAATAAAATGCACCTTTGCAATGCAACCTGCCGTATAAACTGCTTTGATCTCTGGGGGAGTTTTCTGAGATTTATTACAAATTTCATTTTTCCTTTTTCAGTTCAATTATGCCTGGTGTTTTTACTGTCTGTATTGTGCCAGACCTCTGCTGTCACTGTCGGGACCATGTGAGCACTGAGTGACAGCAAACATCCATTTCTGTTTTTATAGTTCCTTGTTTCTGTAACATCTACTGTGTGTTCATCTCAAGACTGAGCATAAATCTATAAATTGGGATCATTTTCACTCACAATGGGGATGAAAATAAACCTCGAGAGGCACATTTAATTGCTGTTATAACTGTTATTTTAGGAAGATTTAGATGTGTTTATGTCCCTTTGTTACATTCTCTTTGCGTTGACTCCATAATGCTTAGTACCTTCTTGCCAGCCCCAATAGACAAAAATAAGGATTTATGGGTTAGGTTGAGGATTTAGGGATACGTTTCGGTTAAAGGTTGCAGTTAGTCATGTCTGGTATGAAGGTTAAGATAAGAACACAAGGGATACATTTCAGTCAGTACAATTTTTGGATAAAAATCAACCAAAACCATCGTGTGTGTTTGCACCAGCAGTGTCACAGGAGGAGAGCTTGACTGCTGGCCTACATATTTACCGCGAGGATCCTCTGTCTGACGCCAGCAGTGACTCACCGCCTCTTTAAATCAGACAAGTTGACTAAGTCCAAATTATTATTCACCACAAACAGCCCCGGCTGGTGACAGAGGAAACAGCTCACACACACACACACACACACACACACCTGGCAGCTACAGCATAAAACTGTTGGTTACTAGTGAGGTGGCTTCCACAGAAACAGTGCAGAAGGTGTGAATTTGCTTCAATATAACTGTGAATGAGTGTTCCTAGCTGAGAATGGGCTTACTGTGTGTGTGTGGGGGGGGGGAAAGTTATGTAAATGTGACCTGGTTTTTGCATCTTATATTTTATAAACGGAATCAGTTTGGATTTCAATTCAAAATGTGATGGTTGCCTATTGACATCCTAGATTTATCCTGCTTGATATGTCACAAAACAGTAGATGCAAATAAATGGCCGTTTGCAGTTTACAATAAATGATCTGCACAGCTGCCTGCAGATGATGAAACCCTACATGATATTCAGGGGAGGAAAATACCAGTGAATTTCAGCAGTCTGGTTACTAGACATTAAAAGAAAAACAAAGCTTGATGATTTTCATTGCAGACAGTTGAAACAAGACAAACAAGTTGAGATCTGTTTTCTTTATGTAGGACAACACACTTTAATCAAGTCTCTAAATCATTCTGTATATGCGCTGGTGTTAGCCAGATGGCAAATTTTTCAACGGCAGTGTTTTTAAAGGTGTATTAAAGCTGCTCAATATTTTCATGTTAACAGTGCAGTTCCCCTCAGCTCCACTGAGTGTTTTTACCGTCTTTCAGTGCATTGTTTTAGTTTGGTTTGCACCCTCTTCAGACAGGCAGCTGTTCTCTACAGCTCCAGAAACCCTGCTGTCCACTACCTGCTCAGCACCAAGCAGCAGGCAAACACTGTTAGCAAGCAGCTGGTGAACATAATGGAGCATTTAGCAGCTTAAAGGTTCCATCCAGGAGCTGGAGAGTAAGAGCAGAGTGAATTTTGGACTTAAGATTCATCTGGTGGACAGAAACGTGGCTCCAAATGAATGCTGATGTTGCGTCGTGTCTGCTGGATGTGTAAATAAGCAACGGTTTGCTAACGCATTTGCTGTACCAAGGAGATGGTATGTTAATGTTGTGCTCTCAGCTTGTTCTCCTGCCCTTCAGAGGCCAAAAAAATATCAATTCATGCTGCTTTACAGTTAGTAATTAAAACATGAGAAACATTAGCCAACATACCTGAAGTTATTTTTTTAAGGCTACCAGGCAATTCCTTATTTATTTGGCAGACATCCTGAAACATGTTAATGCTATCCCGAGCTGCTGGACCTTTTCAAAAACAAACAATATGATAACATAGAAACCTCGATTAGGATCAGAAATGCTCACTTGGCAAAATACAACAAATGCGGAATCTTCTTCTGGGCTTCAGACGGATATCTACAACCAAGACAGTGACACGTTACACCAAACAAACACACACTTTGGTCCTCTGTCTGTCTGTCTGTCTGTCTGTCTGTCTGGTTCACCTCTGACCTGCTCTCCTTATCCGGGCCAATAAAGTGTGTGACTGTCGGGGCCGGAGCATCCAGTGAGCACAAAGGAAGAGCGATCGTCTCCTCTGGCTGTCAGTTGCTATGGCGACTATTGATGCGGCATAGAGGGAGCGTTGCCAGGGGTAACAGGAGTTGGGATTTAATTAAACAGATCAATACGTACTCACTGGACTCGGTGTGCGTGCTTGTGTGTGTCACTGCTCTGAATTTTGCCTTTGTTGTTGACGGATGCGTTATGTGCGCTTGTGTTTATTAAGTTGGACTGAGGCACGTTCACTTCATCCTGGTGCTATTGTGTGTGTGTGTGTGTGTGTGTGTGTGTGTTGTAGCGCTGCATTTACAGGCTCGGCACGACTCCCAGGTGGTTCTTGGTGGAGCTGAACACCGACAGGACTGTCTGTGCACGTTTCCTCTCAACGCGCTGACATGATTGTCAGCACTCATAAAACTCCTCCGCCTCCCACCGCCTCCCCTCCATCTCTGTCTTGTTGTATGTTCACATTCACACCCCAGCTCATGATCTCACGTGCCCATCTCAGCCTCCTTGTTCATCCCTTTGTTTTAGCCATCTCTATCTCAAAAGGGGGAGTTTTGGGAAATGGGGGTATTTACATGGCAGTTTTAAAAAATGGGGAATGGTTAAGAAATTGACTTAACCATTAAAAAGAGCATTTGCTTCATCATAACAGAAGAGGCTACTTTTTGTAGATCTGAGTTTTAGGTTGGCAAGTGATGTGTAAATCCTCTGCCGGACTCTGCAGGAATGCCAGATCTTGTCTCATCTTGTCCTGAGAAAGCAAACCTGTCTCCTCCGATATCTGTTCATTTATTCCGTCCTGTGCACGGGCCTGTCACGCCGTTTGAAGAGTCACATGTTTGGGATTGACGTGTTGGAGGCCTGCCAAATCAGTTATAAGTTTGTCACATTCTCACTTTTCCCTCCTTCCCTTTTAACATTGTAACTTGAAGGCCCGACTTATGTGCAGAGAACTGGCATCGTCTTTGTTCCTCGGGGAACACAAAAGGAAAAAGAATGTTAAAATCCCTGCCTGCTTTTGTTAATACTCCCCCAACATGTTTTCTCCCACTTAGCTTGGTGACAACATTTGATGACGGGCCTCCTTTGTGATTTCTTCAGTGATTGACAGCTTATGTCTGAGTCTCTCTCCCTCTATTTAACTGCCTTTTTTGTCCTTAATGTTACAAAATGCCACCCTTTTTGCTGTATTTGCCGTTGGTTGCTTAGACGTGTGCTGACTTAGAAGAGGTTAGTCTGGTATAGTTGCATTCAGGATATGTATTCCTCATGACGTTACCAGAGAATAGTTTTAGGTGTGTCTGTTTATTGGCAGGATATTTCAAAAACTGAAATTTCAATGAGATTTGGTGGCGTTAGACCACAGGCAACATTTCTTAATGTTGCAATATATATCAACATGTTTGCTATTTTCTGCACTTTCTAGTATGAATAAATAACCCATTACAGAGTCATCTGGATGTCACGTTTTGTCCTCCTCTTGCATAACATGGTCCCTCAATGAAATCAACCTTTTTAAGGTCTAATTTCTAAACTCAACCTTGTTGTCAGGCGGCTCAGAATAACTCCATCACTGCTGTATTCACACGCCTCGCCATAGAGAACACTCTGCTCCTCTCTTGTCTCCTTTCTCAATATTAAACTTTTGCGAAATCCATATTGATTGACCTCATCCCGTCTCTTTCACCTCCTCTCTTAATGTTGTTACTAAGTGATTACTCCATTGATCAAATCTTCTGTCTCTCCTCTCGGTCTACAGGGAGCTTTCAGGCTACATAATGTGCCCATTAGTGGCCATATTGGAGATCTCTCCATCTCTTAGAGACTTTGGTTGCGTTAACAGTCAGCTGAATTTCTAAAGTTATCTCTGTTATGTTATGAAATATTTTGCCAAACTTGGTGGCTTGGATTTTAATATACAAAATGCGTTTGTGATACTGTTATCGAGTGTGGGAAAGGCATCAAATGAAATAATTTAAGTTTAAAGATTAGGTAATTGTTGACCACCAGGGGGGCAGAACGACTCAGGAAACTCTCAGCAGTGAGCCATAATATATAATGTGATAAGATCATGTTCTTATGGCTAACATGACAGCAAAAAGTGGAAATATCTCAAAAAATTTGGATGGATTGCCATTTAATTTGGTGAAGATATCCATAGTGCCCAGAGGATGATTCACACTGACTTTGGTGACCCCCCCCCCTCGTCTTTTCATGTAGCACATCCATGAGGTTGACAGTTGTAGTTGGAGTGAAATGTCGATTGTTGGATGGATTGCCATGAGATTTGGTACACACATTCATGCTGAGTGAACAAATATCTGACTGGAATATCTTTGGCTTGTTAGACTCTGTTCATCAATCAGTTGGTTACTTTGGCTCTTCCCAGTTTTTGTGCTGAGCAGGTAGCGTAGTGTGAACGCGACTGAGCTCACAGGTTTGAGTGGCTTTTCAACACTTAACCCTTACACTTAACCCGGTCTTTCGGTTTGATGTCAGTCTCAAACATTCTGCCTAATGAAGCGTTAATATACTGTACGCTTGTCAATTATCGCCTCAAATAAGCAGCACATATTGCCTTTTCAGTTACCACATTGCTCAACACTCTCCTCTTTGTCTTTGTCTCTTCCTTTCAGATTTGCCATCATCGCCTCGGGCTGTGCCAGCTGTCCCAGGTTGGTTTGTCGCAGAGAAGGCTGCGGCGCTGAGTTCTGCTACCACTGCAAGCAGGCATGGCATCCCAACCAGACCTGCGACTCGGCCCGCCAACAGAGGGCACAGTCCCTGCACACCCACAGCAACCACTCACCCAGCTACACGCAGGACCAGGGGCCCGGTAAGTACCTGGAGAACACACGCAAGCACACCTCTCGGCCTCCCTGAAGAGTGATTGGATCAGAGGTGACCACAGTCTGACACAGATACCAGTTTCACATTGTGCAGATGTGTGTGTGTGTGTGTGTGTGTGTCTGTGTGCAAACATAAACAGACTTCTCCAGCAGCGTTTCTGACTTCTGCATATTATTTGAGAACTGTCTGCCTCTCTGTCTCCGTCAGTCTTTATCACAAGTCAGCCTCCGCCGTCTGTCAGAGCGCTGAGTCAAACTCGTCTCATGTCTGTTGACGCCGTCGCCCCGGCGCTCCCACCGCTGGGCGAAGAGTGCAGCGCTCAGCCGAGCATGAGATGCTATTTATACCACACTTTCTCCTCTCAATAGTTTCATGACTGCAGCACCCTGCATCCTGTCATGCAGCATTTTAAAATGTCGCGTAACATTTTTTTTTATCTAAACCAAGTTAAGTCAGATTTTCAAAATGGCACGCTGAGCAACTTGCTGTTCTTTGTGATTTTAGGCCTCATGAAAATGTATCCACCTCAGCAGTTTAACCACAGAGAAACTTAAGAAAACAACAGCACCGCTCTCTTAGTGCAGACCACATCTGTAACATGCAAAATACAGTTTTTGAGCTGTGTTTGTGCGTTGCAAATAATCAGTTTAAAGATTTTCTCCTGAAAATCTCCTACCAGCTCACTCAGAGCGAGGAGATGTTGGTCTCCACAAGTGTATTTTTGTTCAAAGGTCATGTCGTTTTTTACCCTTTAGTTTCTGTACAAATGAAACGATCTCAATATAATCTGTTAATAAGTGTGGGCATTAGAGGTGACTAGTAGGTGGATTTTGTCACCTTTCGACAGAGCCAGGCTAGCTGTTTCCCCTGTTACCAGTCTTTATACTAAGCTAAGCTACCCACCCTCCTGGCTGTAGTTTCATATTTACAGCACAGACATGAGAGTTGCATCAATCTTCACATCTAATGCTCTGCAATACAGCAAAACAGCGTGTTTCCCAAAATGATTAGGTCGTCTTTTAATGTTCTTGTTGTAGGGATGATAGACACAAACAAACATCCCTACACGTGTGTGTCTTTAATTCCTTTTTGATTATATCTGTTAACTAAATCCCTCCAGCTGTCCTCAGTCTGTCTCTCCTTAATTCGCCACATCCAGTCGGCGCCTCTCTGCCAAGTATTCAGACGAACTGACATCAATCCAGAAGGCCGAAACTGACTCATAAAAAACCCCAGGCCACTCTGTCTGTCAGCCTGTCTGTCTGCCTGTCTGTCTGTCTAGTCACACCCGAGGACGGAAAGAGAGATGAAGAAATAAGAGGAGGAAAGATGAGAGCAGAGGAAAGAGATGAGGAGTGGAAACAAAAGAGAGGGCGAAAGAGAGACAAGAGCGTGTGTTGAGACTTGTACACAAACAATAACTCCTACATGCGCGAACACACACACACACACACGCTTCGGCCAGATCTGCCACAGTCTCTTCAAGTTAAAATGCCAAAATGCCATTTAAAGAGCAGAGAGACTTCCCAGCATCCAGAATTCAAACACAGCAAATTGACGATCCTTTAAAATGTATTAGAGGACAAACTGCCGCAATTGTCCGATCCACTACTCTAATGATGTTTGATTTTGTTGCTACAGAAGACGATTGTAGACTTTTCCATTTCTTACTTTTTAAAATATTTTAACCTTTTCATTGACTGAATCTTACAAATAATTTTTTGTATCAATTCCTATAAAGACTTTTTGACTTTTGATACTGTATCTATATTCAGATTAAGTTTAAATTGCGTCATAATTTAAACCAGATACAAAGAAGAATAAAGCAAAGATCTTTGTGTTTCAGGAGTTTAATACTATTTGAGATTACCTGACTGATTTAAAGATTTTGATTTTGTTGAAACGCAAATTCCTGTCTGAGTCATTGCTGATGTTTTGAAACTGCCAGAGTTCACAGCAGTGATGCTTTCATGATGTCAGGGACTGTCGACATTTTGGGAAATACGCTCTTTCACTTTCTTGCTGAGAGATGAGAAGATTGAGGCCACTCTCATATCTCCCCGCTAAATATGAAGCTACATTCAGCAGCCAGTTAGCTTAGCTTAGCATGAAGACTGGAAACGGGGGGAACAACTAGCCTGGCTCTGTCCAACGGTAACAAAGTCCACCTACCAGCACTTCTAATGCTCACTAATTAGCACATCATATCTCATTTGTTTAGCGTGTGAGTGACGACAGGTTACGTGCCGCACAATTTGTTAACCTTCAGCAAGAAGGTGACAATATGTCGAAATGTTCCTTTTGGCAACTTAAGATTTCAACCATGTGCAAAAAAACAAGCCAATTAAAGGAAATGAATGCCGCTCAGACCATTAATGCCTTGATATGATCGACGCCATTAAGTGGTTCCCTCTGTCCCCAGCTGATGACATCAAGCCCTGCCCTCGCTGTGGTGCCTACATCATCAAGATGAATGATGGGAGCTGCAATCACATGACCTGTGCTGTCTGCGGCTGCGAGTTCTGCTGGCTCTGCATGAAGGAGATCTCCGACCTGCACTACCTCAGGTACTGACGTTCATGGTTTCACTTCTTGTATCAGCTGTGTGTCGGACTTTTTTTTAGAATTTTCTTTTATTTTTTATTCCAGATGTAAACCTTAACTTTCCCTCTTTGTTTTCCCTTCCTCCCTCCCACACTGTCCCTGTCTGTGTTTCCCTCCATCAGTCCATCCGGCTGCACGTTCTGGGGGAAGAAGCCTTGGAGCAGGAAGAAGAAGATTTTGTGGCAGCTGGGCACCCTGATCGGAGCTCCGGTCGGCATCACCCTCATCGCAGGCATCGCCGTTCCCGCCATGGTCATCGGCATTCCCGTTTACGTCGGCCGCAAGGTGAGAAACCTGCAGAGTGCGACAGTAGTGGAAGAATATTAAAACCTCACGTAAAGACGCGCAGTGCTTTGACCTTTGAATGATCGAAGGTTTCAAGATTTAATTGAAGAGCAAAAACATCCCTTTTCTGATTTTTTTTTTTTTTTTGTTCGTTTTAGTTTATCATCATGTTGCCTGTTTCCTCTGGTTTGTGGTATTTTCTGTTGAACTCCACTGTAAAGAGAGTTTTTAATTTGTCTGTTTGTGTCTGACTTGAGCTCAACTTTTTCAGACTGTTAAACTAAATCCCAGGATGTAAGTTGAGAAGGAAATACACATTAGAGACGCGGAGGGGACACTTTAAAGAGGAACTGATTAGGTGCATTGTAAACCATTATTTATGTGTTCGTAATCTTAATCTGGCACTTTATTGTCTTTGTACGCTTCTATAAATATTAGAAGTGCACGCTGATACTATCAGACGTCTCCTTTCATCTTCCGTTCTGTTTGGAGCTAACTAAGATATCTTTCACGCCGAGCAACACTTTTTAAAATCTTTATGGTCAGTTTATCGTCGTCCACACTGCTACAGAAACCAGAAGTGGAAAACCACAGAGTTGTATCAACGCACACAAATAGTTCACAGCACTGTCACAGTCATTGTTTCACAAGTCTCCTTGGGTAATTAACTGGAATTTACAAGTTTCGGTATGCTGTCCTCATTTTGAACACATTGTTATACATTTTCTGGAAATGGCAGAAAGCACTTTCAGTTCCTTTAGGCTCCACAAAACAGTTTCCATTCACATCAATAATCACACTCCCCTAAAGACTCACTTCGGCACTTTTGGTAAATTTAGGACCTTTGAAATGTCTCAGATAAGCTAAATTTAAGGGCGTGAAATTATTAAAGTGCCTTAAACATTATAATACATACCTTACAGTTCCAGGGTGAGTTTTCTATGAATTAAGACAGAAATACTGCCAGACGTTTTTAATTCAGTAACATTTATTTAAGGCAGAGCTGGAATTTAAAGCAGCTGAAATAAAGTAAATGACTGGGACCAGAAAATAATAAATTTCCTGTTCTCCTCTTTCTTGTTTTGCTCACTTTTAGTTCACAACTTTACATCTTCTATTGCAATCAGCTTGTGTGCCTTTTGTTTTGTTTCATTATTTTCACTGTCAAATTGGTGTAAAATCAATTTCATGTTACAACATAGCGGTCTTAAATGGTCTTTAAAGGTCATAGCCTGGGTTCTTTAAAACCTGCAGATGTGCTGACATTCCTCTTTTGTCTCCATAAATGTGATCATATCGTGGCTTTGCAGTTATGTTGTTGTTTTATTAGACACAAAGCTATAGTGACAACAAACACTGTGCTAAATGGCAATGGTCTTTGAAATAACTGCACGAAGGACACTAAAATACTGTAGCGCTCTCTTGTGGAGAACAGCGAAACTGCACATTTCCACTGACTCCTTTTGAAGATCTGGCACAGTGTGACATGTTGGTTGGAAGGAAGTGGAGCCTCGGTCAGATACAGCAGCTCTGCCACACACTGTGTCTGTCTCCTTCACCTTAAAAACCTGCACAAGTGTTTCTGAGCTTTGGTCGTCTTAGTCTGAATCTTTTCGGGAAGCCTTTCAGGGAGCTTGTTTCACTGTGAGAGGTTATGACAGATATTTTGTCATTTAGAAAGAAGCTTTGAAGGCTGTTTGAAAAAAAAAAAAACAGGTCTGTGTGTAAAGTGTAGTGAATTCCTACAGGAACAGCTCTCTGTAGTGTCACTTTTCTTTTTACTATGCGAGTCATATCTGCACTTTGTATTTTTCCCTGTGTGTGCAAACTTGTGGTTGGTGTAAGTATTTGTAGATTGTGCTGTTTGTTCCTGTTGAGAAACTGTCACTACTGACCAGTATTTCCATAGTCGCCATTGAACACAGAGAGGTCATGTCCTTGGTATTGTTTCTGGGAATTCAGAGGTTCTAACGACCTCAGGAATAGTTTACATTCTGCAAATACACACAGATGACACACAATGGGTTTTTTCTGATCTTTTATATACTTTAAATTTGCCTAAAATACAGTGGGATTCACCACTTATGAAAAGTTACCTTCCTGGCAGTGTGGAGATGGCTTTAAAATGGCACATGAATATTGAAAATGTGGGGAAAAAAGAAGAAATAATCTGAAGATTTTAAGGAATCTGTACTTTTCTTAAATCCTGGCTACGGCCTTGACAGAGTCTAAAGGAAATAAAGATGGCAGATGCAGGGCAAGGCATTTGTCTTCTCTGTTTGTTTAAAAATATTTTTAGAGAGAGTACATTTTTATTTAACTTTCTGGTTATAAGAAAACACAAATAACAAACTGTTTGCACCAACTGCATGGTGGATGAATACAGAGTTGTAAATCAGTAAATAGGTCATGTGTATATACTGTAATTAATAGGTCAGTCTTCCTTGGAGAATTGCCGACAGTTACTCAATGTGACTGTGCGAAGTGAATCATCTAGCAGTGACACACATGGATGATTACTGTCTTCGTGTTCTCGTCATTTTAAATCCACAGAAAGTCTGAACTCCTCAAAACGATCTCAACCTGTAGCCTCCAGCCCTGCCCGTGTTCAGGTTCAGCTCTGACGTGTCTGCGGTGTGTGTTAACCCGTCTATTTCCCTCCCCTCTGCTGCAGATCCACGCCCACTACGAGCTGAAGAAGTCGTCTCGTCACAGAAGGAACCTGGCCATCACAGGAGGCGTGGCCGTGTCAATCATTACCGCCCCGGTCATCGCAGCCGTCAGCGTGGGTAAGAAACTCGCTGTGGATGTCGCAGGCTGAAAACAAAACTGAGAAGTTTGTTTATCCGCGTGCAGACACACGCCTGTTCATCACCTAGGAGAGATGAGGTGCTTCTTTACAAACTGAAAAGTGCACCACGTTTCGGGGATTTATAACCAGACAAAATATGACACATTTTAGAGATGCAGACGTGGTCTCAAAATTAGATCTCTAGATAAACCTGTTTAACTCTCTTGCTGTTCTTCTCTTTCTTGCTTTCTTTGTTACTTGACAATCACTTGAATCAACGAATCTTTTACGATGATTGTGTTTTTCTTCATTGTTCTCTCAAAAAAATATTAACTACAGTTCAAAGCTCACAGTCAAACCAAACAGGCGTAAAAACTATTTGTGTTTCCGTCCCTGCTCAGGTATTGGTGTGCCCATCATGTTGGCCTACGTGTACGGGGTGGTGCCCATCTCTCTGTGCCGCGGAGGAGGTTGTGGTGTCAGCAGAGGGAAGGGACGAGGTGTACGGATTGACTTTGACGAGGACGATGGTCCAATCACAGGTGAGGACATCAAACAACACTTCCAATAAAGTGGAGGAGCGGGATCTTACTCGCCACGTCTTCAAATTACACCTTTTCACATGTGCTATAAAGAATATTCTCCATCTTATTTCTGCAGTGGCAGACGCGTGGCGAGCCCTCAAGTCCCCGAGCCTGGGTGAGAGCAGCCTGGACGGGGCGGTCAGCGGCATGAGTACCACCTCGCCCAGCGAGGGGCTCTCCGTGGCCCCTGGGAATCTGGGTGACACACCCCACTTTAACACCCTGGCAGGCGGTGCTCTGGGAACGCGCACCGGCAAGTACAGCAGGTGAGTAAAAGCTCAAGAGCTCCTGTTCTGCTCTCTTCTGTCGTTCTTCGCTATTTATAGTTATTCATGAGAAAATAAATATTGATTAGTTCCATACTGAGATATTCTTCATTTTAAGAAATGTGTCATGTGGATAACTTAATATCCTGTAGAGCTTTCAGTCGTACCACGCCGCAGTGTAAGGTGCGTTTGTCCATGATGGCATGAATGTTGTGACAGAAAGTTATTCTTGACCTTAAAAGCTATAGTTGTCAAAGCGATGTCACCACAGGCCCCAGAACAGTTATTACATATAGCGTTTGAGGTGAGATTGTTGTGTCCAAAAAACAAAAATGATCTCAATTCAAAATCTAATTAGTAGGTTGTTAATTAGACTGCATGAACATTTGTACATGAAGTATCAAGATGTCCTGTTCATGGACACAAAACCAAACTAACTTACAGTGAAAACACGACCTCCGTGTGCAGAGGTAATAAAAAAACTTCAGTGCCAGAAATAAATGTTCTCACGGTCTGTGCGGAGTGCAACGGTTGGTGTCTGCTCCTCATTAATGTGATTGTTCTCCTTCCAGGCTGGAGGTGCAGGCCGGGGATCTGGCTAAAGAATCAGCCCAGAGGGAGACGGGCAGCCTGGGAGCAGGAAGCGACTGTGCCAGCACCCGTGGGATGGCCGGATCCATCATCTCCTCCTACACTTTACCTGACAGGTGACACTTTTTGTCTTCGTCTGTGGTGTCTTTGATAACTCCCGGCTTGCCGCTCTGCTTGTTTATTTTCTTGAGATTTCACTTAGCGCAGAGTTTCGTTAGCTGTCAGGATGCAGATTCGTCTGTCGCCCGGCCAGATTGGATTTGGATGTGATTGAGAAAACAGAATTCAAACTAATCTGTTGACTTGGCAGGTTGATGCCATAATCTCATGTCGGTGTATCATTTGTGGAAGCGGCTAAAGCTGCATAAACCCCTCTCTCTACATTAGTGGCAGCTTTACTTAGCAGATGCTTAACAGGAAATAAACCATATCACAGAAGAACTGCATGTGGCTTTAAATGGTAATATATAGTTGTCAAGCTGAAAGAAGGATATTTTTCTGAATGATTGTGTAGTTAACAACTCAATGTCAGCAGATTTTCAGCACACCATGCTTTACTGTTGTGTGTAAGTGTTTCCGGGTTCTTTGTATAACAACCAACTTAAAATTTTAAATGTTCTTTAGCAAATTTAATCTTTCATTTTAACACATTGATGGCTCAAAAGGTTGAATCTTCATTTCTCAAAACAGCAGCAGATTTTTCAAACATATCTTGTAAAACAAATCTCTTAATGTTTATCGATAAATGATTTCAAAGTCCAAAGCATCCATCCTTTAAGTACATACCCAATTGCTCCCGTCTGCATGTTTTTGCCAAAGATGTCAAACTATTCCTTTACATGGTGACCAAGATAACACTACATCTATACAAACTAGAAGCAACACCAATAAAACAAGAATGAGTTTAGCTAAAAACAAAAATAAGATATATATATATATATACACATCCAGTGGACCCTACAGAAGTGACTCCAAGTGTAGTTCCTCATGTGACTTGTTGTAAATCATGCGTCTCTGCAGGGAGTGCACCAACCTGGAGATCCAGGTGGACATCGAGACCAAACCCAGCCATCTCTGCCTGACCAGCGAAGAGGACCTGACCCCGCCCCCGGGCTCTGCTGCCATGGCGACCGTCTCGGGAGGGGAGGAGCCTCAGGACTGCAGCTCCAGAAGGGGCGGGGCTTTGTCTGGCTCGGTATTGGGACTGTCGCCGGGAGCATCAATCAGAGAGGGGCTGAGAGACGTCACCCTGGCTCAGCCGGAGAGCATCCGCAGCGACCTGGAGATGTCGGACACTCAGTCAGACGACATCGCAGAGCTGACGTCGGACGACTGTGACTCTCCTCACCCGAAAAGCTGTCACCTGGAGGCCGGCCAGCAGCCCCAGGCCCCGTCCTGCCGAGCCCTGAATCCCTCTGAAGGCCTTCACTGTCCCGCAGACAGCAACGTCATCCTCTACGTCTGAGAGAACAGCAGCTCTCAGGATTGCACAAAAAAACTAACCAACCCCCCGAACAGTTACTTTCGAGCTCTCCTTTACTTCATGGCTTTTTTTTTTTTTCCTTTTGTGATTTCTCGTTTGCTGCTTTTCTGACTCACAGACATCGTCTTAAACACAGACAGGGTTTGTTTACTTTTGCCTGCCTGCCTGTCTGTCTGTCTGTCTGTCTGTCTGTCTTATCTATCTACCTGTCAATCTCCTCACTGAGTAAATTGTCAGGGCTCTACCTCTGAGATTTATAAGATGATGATTTATGTTTACTCCTTGGTGCAAAATGCCGTGGCTACTTAAGCAAAAAAAAAAAAGAAAGAAAAAGAAAAAATAGGTACAAATTTTCCAAAAGAATTATTGCAAGATTGAAATTATGAACTAAGGTGAAATGTCACCAAGCACAGCAGAGGGAGAGGGACGTTTGCTGAGGACGGAGGGGACGTTTATAACAATGTGTGAGTGAATGTGGACTTTGTACTCGGCTATCGTGGCTTTATTGTCTTCTTTTCCTCTATTTATATTCAGATGACCGTGAAAGTTTATTATTTGCTGTGTGCATGAGCCTTGTGTGAAAGGTTTCCAAGGGCGGCGAGTTTCTGTTACACTGGTGAAAGTTTACTTCAGAGGCTGAAGCGGCTCATTTTCCCTGCACAGAGGAGGAAGAGGAGGACGACTGCGGACAAAAAATAAGCGTTTCGAAATTACAGACATAAGTGATTGAGTTCTGACAATGACGTGGCGAGACCAGATGGCACTGTGCTAAAAAGCTGTTTTATTCTGTTGTATTTGACCGTTTATGACCTTTTTCACACTGCGGACATTTTGAACAGTTAAGGACAGCCCAGCGAACGGGTTTGTCCTACTGTTTTCCACTGAGATGTACATCAAACACTCATTTCCCATTTCACCCACTGAGAATTGTACATAATTATAGACCTATCTAGACATAATGTTGGTCCTGCTGGTTTTCTATGATTTTTAACCTTCCTCACGAATTGGAGGTTACTCGGTTGTCATGGAGATGGACAATTCTCGCTATGGCAACTGAGCAAAGTCCATCCACAGAGAACGACTGTGAGATGTGGTTAAAAACTCCTGAAAGAGCTAATAAGTGGACCGTACATCATTTTTATTTTTTTTTTCATAATGATTTTTGTAACATTAGGGGTTAGAAGTTGCAATTAATTGCTGTCTATTGTATATAGAAAAAAGTCTGTAGTTACAGTTACAATGTTGGAATGAATTTATTTTCGGGCTGCAATTAGTGATTAGTCTGCCAATACATTTCTCGATTAATCATTTCGGGTTTGGCACCCGTGTCATTTTTCAGATGTGTTTGAGTTGTTAGCAGTTCCACCAAAAGGATACATTTTCACCTCTAACTTTTTAGAAGATTTCATTTGAGGCCCAAAAAAGGTGAAATATTCTACAGAAAAAGAAGATTCAGCCCAACCTCACGCTGCTCGCTCGTTGTTGTTGTCAGAACTCTCTCTCTGTGTGTGTTTGTGTGTCATGTGACTGGACTGGTGTTTGACAGTTGGCCACCTGCCTTCATAGACAGTCACTGACCGACACGGCAACACGACACGCACCCAACTGGTTTTTTGTTTCCGACGTGTGTGTGTGTGTGTGTGTGTGTGTGTGTGTCCCACCTCTTTGATTTTGAATGAGCACTTGTGCACTTTATCTGAATTTATCATATTTATCTTGTATTCCTTCCTATGCTGTTCATCACCTGTTAGTATGAATGAGTTTACTTCAGTTGCAAACAAAAGTCTGTGGTACAACCAAAATAAATCACCTACCAGAAGGCCTTTTATGTTGGATGTAACTAAAGAAGAGTTTGGCTCCAAAACACTGTATAACCGTTTTTGAAAACAGATGCCTTGTCAAGTTTATCATTCAGTATTTTTAAAGGCATCCAAGGTGGTTTTTGTAATCAATTTTGTGATGCAAGGACTGTAATTATGTTATTTTTTATATCTTACTCTGTTAGTTTATGTTTTACTAATAATCTTTTAAAAATCTATTTCACTTTTGGAGCCAAACACTTAAAATATCGATGCCGATAAGCTCTTCTTAATCATACTCACTAGCCTGAATTGTTTCTTAGCTTTGTATCACCTCTGTGCTTCAGTTTAAAAAAAGGTTTTCTACGTGGTTGTCCTTTAATCTGCAAGGAATCGACTTGGGAACCTTTTTCATCTCAGAGTAGCTTTATGGATTTAGCTGCTTATATAACCTGGCAGTGCTTCGTTTGGTCTGCACTTATCACTTGTTTCTGCCTGCCTGTGAGAAAACACACGAATGTACCACAAACGGAGTGTGCGTGTTAATGGAAGTGTCCCATTAAGACCACAGGTGGTCCTGTCCTTATTTGAAAAGGTTTTAGAGTATATAGATAGCAATATTTAAGTGTTATTATATTGTTAGTGTATTTCCTGTCACTGTTGAAGCCCTGCCCTGTGTGGGCTCGTACATGCAGGACTGTGAAAGACAACTTGTGGACCTTTTGGGGGAAAAAATAAATAAACAACCTAATGTTGCACCAAAGCACTGAGTTGTCATTAATTGTACACACTTAGTAACATAGTAATGGGAAATCATTCATATAATATTGTAATCTTTCCTGAGCCATTTTACTGAAACCAAAGAGAAAATGAAACTGTGCAAAATCAGTTGATTAATCTAGAAAATATTTGTATATATGTAATTATAATAATAGTATAAAACAGCTACAAAGGAGCGGCACCTCAATCAACTACAACACTACAATCCTACTTTTACATGTGTGCATAAGTAATAATAATATAATAGTATACCAGTCATAGGGGACATGTTACTGCATTGAATACATTTCTTGATTCTACTTAAATACTTAAGAAACATATTCAATGCAGGACATTTTTTACACCGTGGTATTGGTACTTTTGCTTAAGTAAAGGATCTGAATATTTCCCATGCCACAGCTGTTGAAATTAAACAAAAATGTGTACACGTTTATCCACAAAAGACCCTGACCTGGTCTTTTTTGGATTCATTTTCCTCAATGAATCTCCGATCAGATGCACAAAATCCTGAAAGATCTAAATGTATACACATCTATAGATTTACATAAAAGCTTTAAATGAATAATTAAAGAGTTTGTAAAGAAAAAGGAGAAATATGCACAACAATAACTATAATAATAATAATAATAATAATTTCTCAAAACACAAATAACATAGTAGTTAGTTCTGATAGTTCGAACTGATACAAGAACAACAAGTCTGGAAAATCACTATGTACACAAGACATTTTATTTGAAATCGCTCACATATTATATATGTTTGCTTTAGGTGTGGGAGTCTGTGTATATAATGAGGAGCCGAGAAGAATAATATGATTACTGGATGAAGAAAGTATTACTGAAATGTTATTGGGGAGTCATAATAAGAGTGTATATAGTATATATAGTATATATACATTTTTGAATTAACTATTTATGTAGATACACAGGTTTAGTTGTAGTTTTAGTAGTATTTTACTGAATATTTCTTCACATTCCTATCCAGTAGGTGGCAGTAATGCACCGCTAAGCCAAAGACGACAATAAACAAGAGAAACAGAACTGTCGCGTAAAATGAGATGTATATATTCAGTCTGTTGTCTGTTCCACTCTCCAGAGTGGAGGGTGGCGGTAATGCTCCAAATGGATGCCAACCGCCGTAAAACTAGACGACGAAGAAGAAGAAGAAGAAGAAGAAGAAGAAGAAGAAGAAGAAGGAGGAGGAGGAGGAGACTGTCGCGTCTCTTTACGGCACAGTCAGGCTATCAATTTACTGCCGTGTTGTGGTCAGCCGTAAAGCGAAACGCTCGGAAGGAGGAAGGTTAAAGTGAATCCTGCTAAACACGGTAAAAACAAATGTTTTCTGTGTGATGTCGACATTTTAACTGCGTGTTACTTCATTCGAATTTATTTGTAGTTTGAAAATAGCACCGAGTTGTAAATAGAGCAGCACGACAGCGACTTGTGGTTCGCACGGACCAACACACGGTCATCGAAGGAGACTCTCAGGGTCTGAAACGGTGCATAAAAGCAAACATCTGACCTGGGGATACATTTAGAGCAGGGTCTTTACTTAATGTGTACACATGTTGGCTTAAATGAGAGACACAAAGCTTTGACATTGGGGTATTTTTTTTTATAGAGAAAGTTAGCCAGCTAGCTACTGTAGTTAACTATCTGCAGTTAGCCAGCGGGCTAATGTTTAGGCTAGTCAACGGAGAAAACAGTTCATTGGAGTGTTGTTATAGCAAGGGTTTTAGGTATTACAGACCCGCAAATAACGTTTGTTTGGGATCTAAATCACTTCAATGTTATGGGGCCAAGATGTGGAGAAGGAAAAAGGAGTCAAGATGATTAAATGTATTTAATAATGTCTAATCACACCAACAATAACTGAATTTGTATGTCACTTCCATTTAACTCTGCAATATAGCAGTGGCATATGACCCTCCTGTTGTTGCCCTGTCAGGCTGCATTGCTATGCATAACTTCTTATTTATGTTTGTGTGTATCAGCCATTAACCAGCATATTATTATTTTTAATAGCTCTGATTTACAGACCGTGATTATATGTAGCGTGTGCAGGAAGATGCAAGATGTTTTCCTGCTAAAAGCCTATTTTATAAAACCTATTTTACAACCTCAACACAGTTGGGATGGTCTGCAGCTACCAGACCTTAATCGGACCCTTGTTCAAAATGAATCATTCTGTCTAACTTACTAACAGCAGCAAGGGTCTTAAAATGACTGTAGTCTTTGGTAGTAACCCAGAATATGGTTTATCTCATACCAACAAGGGTTCAATCAGACCAGTTGTCAAATGGTATTTTGTTCTGAAATTTAAGCAAACCTATTATTCAGATAATGTACTTTGAGGATAGTGATTCTCATATAAAACAGGTCTTAACGCTGAATGGTTAAATTTCCTTTAAACTACAACAAGTGCCTTCTTTTACAAAATGTAAATCTAAAAAATACGGTGCTGCATAATCCACGATTGACCACTGTGTCTCTGGACATGTGTAATAACCATTCAGTGCTTGGATTTATTCTGCAATAATGTTTGTGGGTAAAACAATACTTTTCACAGTCGTTCCCACCTTGACAACTCTAGGCTAATCTGTGTGTTCCCTCTGTCTCCGTCCTGTTTCGGGCATCACGCGCTCCTCCTCAATTAGCATCATGCCGTTCGTGGACCTGCAGACGCGGCTTGGCATCAACCTGGACCGCTGGCTGCTGGTGCAGAGCGGTCCGCAGCCCCACAATAGGCCAGCGCGTTGCCATGCCTTTGAGAAGGAGTGGATTGAATGTGCCCACGGCATCGGGCAGACTCGCGCCAAGAAGGAGTGCCAGCTAGAGTTTGAGGACTTCTACGAGTGCATGCACAGGCAGAAGACAGTAAGTGTCTGGGTGCGAGTACTCAGTGACTTGTGAGTATGAAGTATTTGACTGCTGGGTCATAGTTTAAGAACCGGGGTGCATATATTGCAGAGCCGTGTATTGTGTTCTTTTTGCATGTTGAGCTCATTCACTGAAATTTGCCACTAGAGTGGTTTCAAAAAACAAAAAGAATCAATATGTCAGCAGGTGGTGATAGTACATGCTGTGAGCACAACTGGGATGGCAGCAGCCTGGAGATTAGCGAAATGAACACTTGTGACTTTTGGCTTTAGCTGATATTAGCAGCACTTGCTGTTTGATAATGTGACTTTTTGTTAAACAGATCTGTCTGTCTCTTATTGCCATGCTAAGATATAGCACATGAGCTCAGAACACAAAGAAAAAAATGCAACTAATATTCACTTTTTCACAATATAAAATCATAGTGGATGTACTTGTGCTTTTGTTGGTCACTGATTAGCAAAAACTCAAAGTGAAATCTGTGCGACTCTTTCTGTTGGTCAGTGTCAAAAATTCCTAAGTATGTCCGCTGTGCTCTAAAACAATAAAACATGAGAAGGTCCAGGGGGGTTGAACACTCCTTATAAGCCCTGTATCACTAAGAGTTTGTCTGCATCATTGTAGGTTTAAATGTTATTCCTTCAACTTCTAGCACATTAAATGAAATTGCTTGTTTCTCATAAAATTAAAATCAATAAAAAAGTAAAGTTGTAATTGTCTCCCAATGGCTTAGCTATTAAGGCCAAATAATAACATGTTTGCATTTCTGTTAACCTAAGCTGCATTAAACTGCCTGATTCTTGTATAGAGCTTGGTGTGATGGATTGTAGGGATGGCCCACATCTAATTGTTTAACTGATGTCAGAGTTGAACTGAGGTTAGACGTGATGGCTGTGTGTGTCAGCAGAGGAGAGATTGACAGATGATCACTGCCGACTCGCTGTCAAAGTGCTGTAGCAGCAGGAACCTCCTTGCCTGGCTCCAGATGCCTTGATTTGCTTGTTCGCCACGTCTCATTCTTTCAGAACAAGATGAAGTGCTGATTTAAGATGAATGTCAGCTTGGATAACTGACATGATCCTCCCATCCATCCATTGAAGATGTATTCGGGTTGAAATGTTAGTTGCTAACTAGCTGTTTGCAGCATTTCAACATCAAGAGTTGCCAGATCTGATGAGACTGCCTCCATCTCTACTGGATTTTTGATTTGGATGGAAATCTGCATGTTGCTTTACAGCACTGAACTGGAGAAGGAAGCTGTTCCTCGGGTTCTCGCAGTGACACATGGTGCAAGGAGTGAAAGACGATGCTCAAATCACTTTTATCTTTGACTGTATCCTCTTCAGTTTAGGCAACGAGAATCTAAGAGGTGGAGGGATGTAGAACATTCTCTTTAATTACTCTGTTTTCTCTCTGTGTCTCTCCATCCTGTTCTACCTCAACACTTATTTCTTCTTCTCTTCCTCACTGTAGCATAAGAGGTTGTATGAGATCCGTCAGCAGCGCGACAAGTTGGTGAAGGAGGGGACCTACACGCCGCCACCCTGCCACTCGGGCAAGGCAGAGGAGTCGCCATGAGGGAACACGCAACTGTCCGCAGTTCTGTTCTTGTTTATAGTAAATCAGATTATCACTATTTCCTGTTCACCTGTACAAGTTTGCAAATAAGTTTGCAAATAAATGTTACCATCCACTTTCCTCATCTTGTCTTTTCCTTCCCTGTCTGCTTTTTCTCTCTTTGCAGTTTACGAAGTTATGTGCAGAAGATCAGAATGAACTCTGAGGCTGAAGTTATCGGTAGTGTTAGTGGCAAATTTAACAAGCTTAAACATACTGTTTGATTGGCGTAGTTTCATCAGCATCCGCTGTTAATTTTTGGGCTGATTAGTGGAGCAATAAACTAAAAATGCAGCCAGTCACTGAAACCAGTTGGCCTGTGAGCGACGACATGCAGCAAATCAACAGCACAGCTGGTTAAATGACCGCTGGTGAGCGGCTTCATGTCATTCCTCCAGCTGTGGTAGTAGTTTGTGTTCAACTGTGCCTCTGCTGTAAATGGAAGTTTAACTATGGTCCATTTTCTTAACCCACGGACCTAATTTTAGTAAATCATTAAATGGATTCGTGGGTAAACGCTCCAGGGGGACGACTGGACCACTCCAATAAGATAACGATATGAATTGATGCTGTTTGACATTTTTGATTCAATTACCAGCGTTTAACTCTGATGGGATTAGGAGGCTCCGTGAACCGCCACAAGATGGAGCCAAGAGCACGGACAACGCAGGACGTCTGTGAGAAGATCCCAAGTTCATTTGTATGTGCAGAGAGTTCAGACTGAGCATAACAAGGAGGCCTGCAGCTACTACTGAGGACACAAGGGCAATGACCTCTGAGGAGTTTATATTCTACAATGCACGTACGTTACACGTTTGGTTTATTTTAATGCTGGTAGACTAAAAACCAAGTAACTGAAACAAGTATCCGCAATGGATTACATAGCTGGAACAAGACCATGTGAGATACCGTTTAAATAAAATGATCACAAGGTTGCAATTATGTAAATTACATTTAGTCTGGGTTCACAGCCAAAGGCCCCATCACTGACCAGTAGGTTCCTGACAGGAGCTTCAGTTTGCTCTACTACAGCCCTGTTTATACTGAAGGACCATCAATCCAGCATTGTTATTAACTGATAATGTAAGAATGAGCAGTGACACTATTGAACTTAACCCTTGTGTTGGTCGTCGCAGCAGCCTCCAGTTCATGTGGCCAGTCAGCCCATTAAGCTGCTGTTTGATTAAAGCGGCACAGATGATCCAGCAGCACTTCGCTCTCTACTGATGGGCTGCGATGGAGGGAGGATGAGAGAGTCTGGATTATGCTGAGCCAACCCCCCTCCCCCCCATCAAACACACAGCAATCCCACCGACACCAGCTCATAATAGAAACTATTTAAAATAAAATTCTATCCAACTGTATACATAAATATGTGTTTCTATTAGATTGCAGGGACAGTGTGCACTTTACGCTCATGCAAACAGTGAGGTCTGGGGACCCGTGGTGGTCTGGGACTCTGGCTATGACCCTTCATACCAAAGGTCAGCCCAAACACTGCTACCACTCCTCTCCATCTCTCCAGCTGTATTCAGTTGCTTTTTGAGCTACTCCCTCTCTTCTCCAGCTGTTTGGAGAGTGTGTGTGTGTGTGTGTGTGTGTGTGTGTGTGTGTGTGTGTGTGTGTGTGTGTGTGTGTGTGTGTGTGGATTATAAAAACCCAGATTAATACTATCTCTTGTGATGTGAAAGTTCCAGCAGTCAGATCCAGCGCAGAGCCTCTTCTTTGTAACCCTAAATATGTGAGCCACTGCAAAGACGCCACTGTGAACGCCCTTTTTTTCCATGTCCTCCTTAAATTGAGAGAAAGTGTGTGTGTGTGTGTCTGGGTTTGGCGGTGCTGCTAAGCCACAGATGACGCAGGACTACAACCGAAATTTCAATTTCCGCGACACTTAACAAACTCAATAGATATTGGTTAAGTGTCGGAAG
>JAVQJF010044996.1:0-34972 GCA_036023855.1 Gadopsis marmoratus | reverse complement strand
CACAGTCATGATTTGACATGAGCTGTGGGTTAGATAAGAGAGATTTACACACACACACACACACACACACACACACACACACACACACACACACACACACATCCACACTCTCACACCATGATAACATACACACAAGACATGATACATGAGACAGAAATAGCATTTTGACATCATACAACCAAACAAAAACGGGAAAAAAAAGATCATTTCGAGGCAAAACGATGGACGGTCAATAGCGAGCTCCTCCGTGGACGTTCCAAACACTTTGGGAATTTTGCTACATCCTTGTGTGCTACGCTGCAACAGTGGACCCCTCCCCCTCGCACACCTCTCAGCTATTCCATCCCACCCACCCTCCCTTCATTCAAGAGTGCACATCTGCTACTTTCCTCTTGGGTTTGATCTCTTTGAGCAGCCTCGATTCACCTTGAGGACACAATGGGCTCTCCAAAACAATATGTAGCATGAGGAACAGATGTGAAAATTCATAGAGACTTGATAGTTGCACTTCTGCTACAGAATGCAGGCCATTAAAGACACAAATGTGAGCGGGCACTGTAAAAAGGTTAATGGTAAGGCTCTTTAGTAGTCAGGGATGACCCTCAAAACATGTGTGAAAGTAAGGTTTTCAATAAATAGTATAATACTTGAAAATGAGGGTTTTCCTCTTGCTAGTTATATGTGCATTGGCACTTAAAGCCAATACAGTTCAACAAAGCTATGGATGGCGCTTCAGGGATGCTGAAGGCCATTTTTGCTCTGTCCCATCCTTACCAGCTGTATTTGTTCTCTTCAATAAATTCAAAGTAGCCCCTTCCATGTTCCTCCCGGCGTCTCTTAACACCCTTCTTATTCTTCTGATCAGCATTCGTGTCTTTGTCCGCATCCCCTTTGAAAATAGAACAAAGATATAGAATGAGGTGCTCCTTTTTATGTGAGAGAGGTCGGACTGGCAGTGGGATTCTGGCCCACAAAGCCCGTTCATTAGTTACATTCTGTCGACCATAATCATCCATGTTAAAAAGGTAAATAAGAGGTAATGCCTCATGATTACACTTAAAACACAATCATACTCCATAAATTGTAACAGCCTTAATGGCCAGATAGTAAATTACAATGTAATATGGTCCAAATGAACATTGTAAACAGTGTTTGCTGGGGCTGGAATAACAAGTCTCGGCAAAGTAACGGGACATTGTTTTAATAAGATTCAAATATAAATCTATTTCATTATTAAGAGAACAAGTCTACTGTGGTCTGGGACAAACATCATGCAAGAAAATAGGGAACCCTACTTAGAGCTGGACTGACCGCCCCTCCCCCATAGCTTACCCCGAATTACCAAGGTGGCTATTAACTGTACAGCACATTTTCTGTGTTCATTCCAACAAGATGACACTTTCTAATCAAACCACGTACAAACTAACCCAAGTGCTGGACGAGCAGTTCGGCACCTAACCCGTCTTCCGCACAGCTTTGGGTCAGGTAGTTCAGGTGGTCCCGGCCCCCCTTTTATGTCAAATACACTTGGGCTTATACACAGTCAAAATGTGTAGACGTTTAGCATTATAATTCCCAAGAAATTCGAAATTAAGAATTTTTTTTTTACATTTGTTTTTGGAACTGTCCAACCGTCCGTTTAAGCCCTTGAGCCTAGGGCAGTTAACAGGACAGAAGCAGAGGCAATGCGCCCCACAATCACTGCAATAAATGACTCAAACCTTTAGCATTTCAAAACATGTTGCTCGCATTAGGCTTTTTTTTTATGTAGGTTATAAAGTGACTGTCTTGGCGGATCATCCACCCCACCATCTCATTCGCAGTGAAACGTCAAAATGGGAACCACTGAACTAGCTAACCGGCTGATCAGCTATTTAGCATTGCACCACGGACACAAAGAAAACGACGTTAGCTGGCAAGCTAACACGCTAACCCAGCGAAACGAAAAGCCAAACTACGTTTAATTAATAGCTTATTTCTCACTTCCTTCACGTAGTAATGATAGCTATCGACATTCAATAGCGAAGAAATAATGCTAAAGTTAACGTTCATGGATGGACTATCGATACTTGACGTTACAAAATGCGTAACGGTAAGGTTAGCTAACCAAGGTGGTGACCGATGCTAACGTTAAATTAGCATGCCGGCTAACTGTTATAGTTTGTGGCTAACGCCTGCTAGTCTAGTGAGGTCACGCTACCTAGCTCAACATGGAAGCCCTGTTGTATGGTTACGCATTCAAATTTGGTCATTGCCAGCCGGCTCCCTTCCGCGGTAGCATTAGCGCTATAGCAAAAACCGACACCCAGCCACAGCCCATCCAGCCAGTTACATTTTGATAACCAGTCCGGTCGACTCACCCTCAGCAGCCTGGTCCCCGGGCTCACCATCTTCTGCGTCTATTTTTTCCATGTCGTCCACATCGCCCTTAAGCATTGGATCCATCTCATCTTCCTCGTCCCCGTCCCGGTCCCCGTCCCCGTCCTCTTCCCCCTCACCCATCTCTTCGTCCTCGGCAACGCCACCACCGTCGCCCCCATTTTCCGGCTCTTCTTCTTCTTCCTCCTCCTCCTCCTCCTCGTTGGCCTCCATGCTTTCTTCTATCGGGCCGCCCTCGCCCTCTTCTTCCTCTCCCATTCCCTCCTGGTCGGCGGCCTGGCCGAAACCCTCGTCCGGCGCTGCTTCTTGATCCAGCGGGGAGTCTCCGGCAAGGGCCTCCTCGTCCAGCGCGACCTGCAGGCGGTCCATCAGCTCGGCCTTCAGCCCCTTGTCCGAAAGATTACGCTTTTTCAGCTCGTCCTTCAGCTCGTTAACTTTAAGCTTCTTAACGTTAATTCCGCTCATTTTGAATGTTTGACGGCAAATTTGATTCAATAAAATTCTCAACTACGACGACAAATAAATAACTGGACGCACTTTGTTAACGGATGTAGCTCAAAACTGCGCCAAATGGCACCCGCGCTATCCGACCAATCTTTCACCGGCAAAAGAGCTAAGCTGAGCCTGCGGTGTGGGGGAGGAGGATGACGTCATCTACCGTAATTACCCAGAGAGCAACGCAGCTTGTTTACCGGTATATTGTCCGCCGACCATCTGTCACTGCCATAATAACTAAACCTAATATCACATAGAACGCGTTGTTGTGGGACAAAGTGTGAAGGAATAACAATTTCACACAAACAGCACCCAGAACATTATAGTTAGTTTATAGTTATTTTCAAAACTCATATTTGTTTGGAAAGCCTAAACATATTGCTTGTAGACTGCAATTTAGGCAGTAGGAGGTTAGGCCAGCGTCGTGCCTCTAGATAATAAGACAATGAGGACAACTAGAAAAGGCACTTTCTGAAGAAATTGTGGTGTGAATGATGTATGTTGATGGAAACAGGAGCTCACTGGGTTCAAGAACCCAGATAGGGTCAAGACAGGACTCGCACAGCCTTTCCAGACACCTTTTCAAGGTTTATCTATATAGTCCTACTTTAAACTACAAAAGCCATTCAAACCTTAATCTTTTCTACATCTTACATTTTAAAATTATTAAGCTTTTCAGTCCCGTTCATACTAATTAGGCAGAGGGCCAGCAAGGCCCAAGCCTCAGATGGGGGAGAGGTTAAAACCTTAACCCTGGATGAAGTCATGGAGGTGACTTCTGTCTGGAGCCAATCAGCCTATCTCTGGACAGTTTATAGAAGGTAGTTAGAGATAATGTCCACAAGGCCTTCTGGGACATCCTGGACTCCGAGCTGAATGATGACCCGCCAAAGGATGGGCAAGCCGTCAGATTATTGGAGGAAATCAGAGAGATCTTACTACTGTCATTCCTTGATCCGGGTTCCAATTGGATGAGGACCCAGGTCATGGTGGTGCTGGACATGGATCTGAGTGGTCAGGCTGACAACCATGCTGTAGACCTCCAGGGGCTTGCCTTTTACATTATCACCACCATGGGCAAGATGTGTGAACCAGTTATGGATGAGGATGCTCCGCGAAAGTGCAGATAACATAGTGACACTGTTCAGGGAGATATTCAGTGTGCTGGACCTGATGAAGGAGGACATGGTCAACTTTACAATCAAGAGGCTGAGGCCCGTGCTGCAGAGGCAGAGTGTCGAATATGTGAGGACAACGTTTCAGACCGTCCTGGACAAAACACCCAGTGCTTTGGACCACACCGCCTCCTGGATCATGTCAGCACTGGAGGAGCTGGTGTCGACCACCATCCCCACAGAACAGACGTCAGGGGAAAGGACAGTGGGTGGTGCCTGGGCCCTTTCAGGTCCTCAACGCTGCCATCCTCGGCATCCTCACATGGGACTGCGACAAGAGCCCACTGCCTGAGATCTGGATGACTGATGAGACATGTCTGTGAGATTCAGTGGCAGCTTCAGGAGTGCCAGACAGTGAATGAGGTGCTGCTCATTGTTTACAGCACCATTGGAGGGCCGATCCAGGGTCTGCCCTCCCTGTTGGACCATCTGAAGAGGATGGCCAGTGTGTGCTGTTGGATGGGATGCACGTCCCCGGACTTTAACCTAGAAGAGGCACTAGAGGGCGTCAGTGCTCAGATCTGCTGTGAGCTTAACAAGTCTTTAACAGAGAGGAGCAATCCTGCATTGACCTTGGCACTACAGGCCACCTTTAGAGCTGGTATTACAGTGTCTCCAGGAACGATGCACCCCCCTCTCAATGTTAAAAAAGTAAAGTCAACTTTGTAGTAATATTTTTCATCGTGTTTGATGCAATATATTAAGTGTCTGTTCAAGACGGTGTTTTTCAGGTAGTCAAAGTTAAAATAGCACTATATTAACAACATGCCTCATTACCAGTAAAGGTTTAGCATTTAAAATTGTAATTGAGTAAAAGTCCAGGAATGCTATCAGCAAAATGTGCATAAAGTATTAGTATAATATATTATTCTATGCAAAGAACATTAATTCTGATGCATTGAGCAGAGTTAATTTTGCTGAACAAAGTGAAGCTCATATGAATAACCACTTTATGGTGGACTGTCTGTTGTGGATTTTTTTCTTTTTAGATATAGAGGTTACACATTTACAAAAAGAAATTAATTTACAAATGATCAATGAAGAATATAAAGGGATGGGCTAGTTTTTTGTTTTTAGCTAGGAATCAGTGTGTCAGTTGGTCTATAAGACAGGAATGCAGATGATATGGCCACAAACATTGATATGCAATTTTAATCTTGGTGAAGGGCAGCACTGTGGTGAGAGATAGCAGGGCACATTTAGCACACTTCACTTTTATGGGGGTTGAGAGGAGGGATGTAGATATTAAGTCTATTGTCTATTCTGCTCCCTGGCGCGAACATTCATACTTTCCAGGATATTCAGGGTTTTCCAGGATTATTTCTCCATTCAACTGCATTGGAGGAATGTTCAAAGTTGACAATTCTTCCAAGGCTTTTCAGCCACACAAAGTATACATCAACCTGTTCAGCAACTCCTGCTGAAAGTGAGGTTGGTTCACTGATACAACCTACGTTTTCTTTTATGATGGTGACTTTTCTGAGTGAAACCTCCGCTGGTTTGTTGGATGACAGTCTCAGTTTGGTCCTCTGTTCTGATTGGTGGATTGATGATGAGCTATTTTTAGCAGTTGTGACCTCTGTCCTTGTTAACTGTTATATACATACAAACCTACTTCCCCCGGTCTGTGCCTGCCCGCCCGCCTGTCTCTCTCTCTCTCTCTTTCTCTCTCTCACACACACACACAGACTAAAATAATTCAACATCAATCCACCAATCAGAACAGAGCAACAAACTGATGGAGGTTCATCACCCAATTAACAACAGCTGTGTGTGTCTGTCTATCTGGTGCCTTAAAAGTGCTGAGTCATTGCGCCAGACTGAGAGAAACTGAAGGTTTCACTCAGAAAACTGACCATCATAAAAGAAAACATAGGTTGCATTAGTGAAACAACCTCACTGTCTTCACCAGAAAGAGTTGCTGAACATGTATATGTATGTGACTGAAGTTAAAAAAAGGCAGATAAATCACAGTTTCAAAGGTTCTCTCATTTGTGTTTTGCTCAAGACTGTGGGAGCCCAAATAACATTACAGTTACTGAGACAGTTGAAAAGGTTTCTGATTAATTAAGGCAGACAGTTCAAAAACCATTTGTCCTTAGAGTTAAATAGCAATTTTAGCAGACAGTTTTAAGAAGATTTTACAGCTCCTCACTCTAGTGACGATGTCATGCACTCTGAAGCATTCCACCACACACACCCCCATTATAAACTCAGAACAGGATGAAAAAAGCATAAAACTAAACCTGTGATAAATCAACAACTGTAAAAATATCAAAAAGTTGAATAAGAGTTTAATAGTAGTTGGTGGCATGGTGGCTCACAGCAAGAAGGTCCTGGGTTCGATCCCCCTGGGGGACCAGGCCTTTCTGTGTGGAGTCTGCACGTTCTCCCCATGTTCACTTGGGGTTTCCTCCTTAAAAAAAGTATATAACCCCATACAAGGAAAAACGTGCAAGAAGAATGGGCTGCTCTCCTGCCCTGTGCCTGACCAAGACAGGGCACGGGCACTCGGACTTGGGTCCCAGGTTGCCATATCAAAGGCTGACCACTGCTCCAGGCTGTCCTCAGGAGGAAGGACGGCTGGGATGGGTTAAAGGCAGAGGACAAATTTTATCGGGGGACGCAATATGCGTGTGTGTGTTTCTGGTCAAAACCTACACATGTGTTTGTGTCTCACTGTGTGACGATGAAAGACCCCAGGGTCCATGTTTGTTTGTTTGTTTTGTTTTAATAGTTGAACATCTTGCGGCCTGTTTAAAGTTTAAACTGAGTCTCTAGCTGAGTATCCATACATGTGGTACTCTGTGGTTT
Organism: Gadopsis marmoratus; assembly: GCA_036023855.1. NCBI lineage: Eukaryota > Metazoa > Chordata > Actinopteri > Centrarchiformes > Percichthyidae > Gadopsis > Gadopsis marmoratus. The sequence goes on along the minus strand of JAVQJF010044996.1, from coordinate 28,109 downwards.
AAAGGTCGATGATGTGAGCGCTGGGATTTCCTGCTGTGAGTGACGCGCACACACGCACCGATCGCTATGGCACCCTGAGGGATTGGAGGGGGGGAAGGGCCGACTGAAACTTAGACAGGTCAGACAGCTCATTTTATGGAGACTAAACCTCTCAAAATCCTGCTTACAGCACTAAGACAGTAACTGCTGTTGGCTAAATTTTATATCAGGAGATAAAAAACCATGTGAAATGTGTGTGTGCAGTAACAAAAATGTGAGCTCTGGAGCAGATAAGAAAAGGCCTTGTTTCTGCATCCCTCCTGAATTTTCTGACCTCGGTTGCTATGAGAGTCTATGTGGCAGTTGGTGGGACATGCCTACACTTGGAAGCTCACAGAGCCAAATGTGTATGACCGATTCTTCCATAGTTACATTTTATTAAAGAGCACACATTTTCCTACGTCCACGGTGAGAATTATGTGTGAAGAGTGAAAATTGTGGACACGAGCAATTTTATTTCATTATTTTTTTTATTTGCTCACACTGACGACAGAAGTGTTGATGACTGTAAAAAAGTTCTTGTCTGATACAGAAATACCAAATTCACGAGTCAAGATCAACAAATACAGTCATTTTCAGATGTTTGTCAACTGACGTGGATGATGTTTGTGCATATAAACACAAACAATGTCACCCTGCTGGAAAGACACAACAAGCACATTTGATGCTAACTTTGGTATTATTTTAAATGTATAATTAATTTAAAGGGGAACCCCACCGACTTTATTCATGGCATTCCTTTAGCTCGTCCTGGTACTCAGCGTGTGAAAACAGCTGTGCAATATCTTCCGTGGCTCTGGAGTTATATGTCAAGCCTGAGAAAATAATCCTGACGATGTCATCAGATGTAGAAATGCAGGCTCCTGCTTTTTTAGAGCTTGACACATACTGAAAGCCAGGATTTCGCAGCCTCTGCCGCATCGATTTTGCCCATTCTGTTTTTAACCTGTCGCTTTTGAGTCCCACAACTTTATGGAAGCGCAGTACTAAACTGCTGAAGTAACCCTTTAATATAATGTCTGTACTGTCTCTGCCTTATGTTATAATAGAACTGCATGTATGCAGACTTATGTTTGATGTTCCCCTGTTTTGCAGAGTTCAGTAAAGTTGTTTTAAAAAAGCCTTCCTTATATTTCTATTTGTTCTTTTTACTTGGCTACTATAACTAAGTGCCATCACTAGGCGCTAGGCCTACGTAACAATAACATAATCAGAAGGCACATTACATTGACACCATTATGGTTGGCATAATTATTATTCAAATATTTATATTGATTTTCCTGTTGTACATAGTAGTACTCCACACTCCAAAAAGAGAAAACACAGAAATTGTACCACTTTACTACAATTAATGGGCGTTTAATAATAATAATAATGACAATTAAAAAACTGAACAAAACTAAATTATTAAAATGCTTTATAAAAAGTGTGTGTGTGGGGGGGTGGGACGCATTCTCATAATAGGACAGAAACGGTTGCCAGACCTTATAATAGTTCTGGGTGGAGCCTCGGGCTGTGTATTTAAGGTTCTACAGCTCCCACAGTAATATTATAGGGATGTTACAGTGATGTCCACAGCAGGAATCTTTATAATCTGTAAATGCTGCTGCAAGAAGGTTCACAGTAGACATACGAGTTTACACAGGAATAATTATATTTAGAAAAGAAAGCCGTACCAAGTGAATTGCATTAACAAACGGTGCAACAGCCGTTCCTTTCTGACTGTTTGTCCGACCACCTGCTCCTTACCGCCTCCCCGAGGAGGGCTACGGTAAATACGTGCATCCAAGCAGCGCTCTCCGGTGCGCTCGCACCCTCCTCCTCCTCCACAGTGCCACTGTCATCCCTCCAGCTCCGGGACAGTCTCTCCATCCTCTTAGTCCGTCATATTTTTCTGCCATGAGTCACATTTTTTTGCTTGATATCCACGTGGCTTTGGCACGATTAACTAAAAGCGCACCCTGCCTTTGCTCGGGTGTCTTTTTAAATATTAACAAGTTGTCATGTCATCACTGACTGGAAGAGGAGAGAGATTTCCTGCCTCGGCCGGAGGGACACGCTGGGTGAGTCAGATTTATTCCATGTGAACAGAATTTGTTCACACTTGTAGAAAACCCTGCGCGGTCTCTGTAGTTTCCTATTAGAAAGCATATTGTTGCACTGCGAGAAAAAACAACCCCAACAACATTTGGGTGTGGTTACAGTTGTCCACGTCGATTGACATCTAATTCCCCGCTGCCAAAGCCCACATACATCCTTCTCATAATCAGTTTTTTGTCTTCTTCTCAGAGCTCAGAAGTGCAGCACTGCGAGCCCGCGGGCTTTTCTGCAAGTATTAAACGGAAAGGCTGCCAGCCCAAGGAGCGCCCCGCTCCGGAGGGTGCCGGGGGGCCCACAGGAGACCCGCATCGGAACATGTGCCAGAGATCAGACGCCGTCCCGTCATACAGGTCCCTGCCTGGAACCATAGGAGACCGCATCAGGAGCACTATGTCTGGCAGCGGGACCATATGGAGAGGCGCCATGTCGGCGAATAACGGCGTTGGGAGGCCTGACAGGAAAGTTGCGCGGTGCGAGAAGTGCTCAGCGACCCTTGTTGCGCTCAAGAAACAAGCCCTGAGCCTGGCTGTTCACCACCACTTCTCCTGCAAGGTCAGTAATCCACGCACGATGCTCCGATGGAGCTGTGCCAGGGATGTGGTGGACCGCCAATGCACTTAGGATCCGTCTGCTCACTTCTAGGTTGCTACAGATCTTAATGAGGGGGGGAAGAAAAATAGACTGTTAAAGGGGTGTTTGGGGTCCAGTGTTGGCATAGACAAAACTATAGGCGGATTCAAGTAAACACATCCCAGGACTTTTCAGCAGGTGGTGGTATAGGGTTATAGTTGACATGCTGTATATATATATATGATAAGACATGTTTGATGGAGCACATTTTCAACAAATATGAACTATGATAGAGTAAGTATGCTAAATAATACACACACACCCACACACACACACACACATATATATATATGATGATAAAATGATTAGTCAGTTAACCAATTATTTTTTTATAGCGTGCTGTGATAGTAAAAGCGAAATGTTTAAGCAACATGAATGATTTTGGGAAATTGCAAGGGAAATTTATTTATTCTCGGACATTTTGCGGACCAAAGGATTAACTGATTCATTGACAAAAGCAAGCATTAGAAGCAGCCCAAATATAATCGCACACACGTCGACTTTGTTAATAAACCTATCACTTTTAACACACTTTCTGACTGTGTGTGTGAATGCTGCACGTGTTAAGTCAGTTATAAAAGCGCTTTAACGGTCACGCGGGCACATCAATCTTTACAGTGCTGCCTCTGGGAGGTATGCACACCAGCCATCTGTACATTTGTCACCACTAACATCCATCAAACACACTCCAATCGACAAAGTAGACTCGTGTCATTCCTGCGCCAGTGGTTTCAAATGGGCATGAATATTTCATCTCGTCATCCGTGTGTCATCTCCGCAGTCCTCTCCACTGAGGGAGGGCTTTTTATTTTTCTCCTCTTAAGTGGGATGGGGCCCAGCTAGCATCATGCTTTTAGACAGAGACCACTGGCCAGAGCAGGTCACAGTGCGTGGAGGAGAGAGATGGTATCTTGTGGCCACAGACATGGTCAGAAGAAATCTGATAAGCCAGCTAGCTCCTTGCAGGTTTATTGATCCATGCTTTCTCAAAAGCATCATGTCTCTGTAATGTCAGATGGGCTTGAAATCTGGATTAGATGGACATTTCAGTCACCCATCTGACCACTACAGCACACTTCTCCCTAAATATATCTGTCATCATTGCTGTTTGAGAAATGCAAGACTGTCAAACCTGAAACTGAAATGTTTATTTTGGCAATTTGATGTTGAAGAAAGAGAGTCAGGACGTAGATGCGGCTTTGCGATCCCTGGGTATCATTTTATCGAAGGCATACATTTAGTCTTTGATGTTTCAGCACTTTTAGAGTTTGAATGACTTGTTTTTACATAATTATTGAGACCTCCTACAGTACACTTCTGGGGGAATATGGATCACTGGCAATGTGCTGGCCGCTCGCAGGATGGAGGAGGGAGTGAGCGTGTCCGATGTTGGTAGGTGTCAAGTGCAGACCAAACAGGATATGATGCAAGAAAGTCTTTGTCGGGATGAAAAGCAAGACGATAGTGTGACGATCATTTTGTTAGGTTTGACAGCCTGGAACCTCAGGTATATTAGTAGTAGTAGGATTTAAACGCTTTCAAACCTCATGTTGTCAGAATGATTATTATCCTCTCTCTACATAACAGCTATTAAAGTAACACAGGCTCATTAAATTATCATGACATGATTCTGCAAAATGATAAGACTGACTGACTGCCCAGCACTCATTCGCAGACAGAAACAAAGCCTTGATCTATTGTTTATATCATTTTATAGCACTTTACCACCTGTGTTGTGGCCACAGAACACATTTTTCAGTTTCAGCAAGAACATATCATTTATATCTAATTTCTTATTTATTACTATACCCAGCAGGGAAAATAAAAATAAAATGCTCCTTTAACCATTGGCAGCATGTTGTTCTCCATGAATTGGTGGTTAACAACAGATTCATCACACGTTTAGATTTATTTTAGATGTGCAGAGGTATGTTTTCTTTGCTTACTGCACTTTTAAAGATGACAGGGGTATTATTAATCAATACTCCTGACTATATGATTACTTCACTAAGTGCTAAGATTGCTTTCAGTGCCTTCCCACGACTTAGTGCTCAGTGAGCATTCATGTAATTCTCAAGCCAGAAATCAAACAAAGCAAATTAGCTTTGTTATTATGTCTTCACTAGAAGCTTATTAGCTTAGTCTCTTCCGTGAAAACAGAGCTTATGTCAATTACAGGCAAGTAACTACTACAAACACATAATTGCCAAATTTGTTTGTAATTAGTAAATGTAAAATACTTTCTGCCACTTCTTTGTGATTTTGCAGGACTCTAGTGACCTGTCGGCGTTTCTTCATGACAACCTTCGCGTCCATAGCCGCTCCGCCAATGAGTCCAGGGACAGAGAGAGGGAGCAGGGTGAGTGTGGAGCCTGCAGTGTAAACCTGAACCAGCTCAAACAAGAGGCCGTCCACCTGGCTCTGAGCCGGGGTCAGTCTTTAGCCAAGCCTCCCTTAGAACCCCGCTTTAGTACTGGTACACTGCTGGGACAAAGGGAAACAAAGCATGGAGACAGAGCGCCATGGGAAGCTGCCATGGCTGCGCATCAACCGCGCAGTCGCACCCACAGTCCTCACAGCCCAAGAAGCCCGAGGACGCCTCAGAGGACCCCTCAAACCCTCAGGCGGCGGGGACCCAAGCTCCCCACCGCCGATATGGACCGCTGGGTAGAGGAGCAGCAGCACCTGATCACTTCTAATCCTGTCTCCAGCACGGATGGTGTCACCATCTACTCTCACCATCAGGTACCCCTAAAAGCCTTCTCTTACCACTAAATTACACAGAACACATCCCCTTGTGTGCATTGCCCTTTTAATGAACTATATGGGTAAAGTACGTCTTTACGGGTGCACATGTCAGCAAAGCAATGATTCATAGTGCCTAATCAGAGCCTATTTAGATCCCAGGGATGAGGACGTTGTTCAAAAGTACTTTTGCTAATGGAATGGAATTGGTTCATGATTTACCTCGTCATAAATGCCAGACAGTCAAAAAGCACTTGTGATCAATAGGGGGGATGGTCATATTTAGCAGACCGGCTGTAGAAATATACATTACTGTGATGGAAGCCACACTAGACTGAGCACACCATCCCCCAAGTCTCCAAATGAAAAAGTTTATAAGCCTGTCCAAGGTGAGTGAGAGTGTTTTAGATGTTTTATATGATGTTGTTGGTTCAGCTTTGGTGGGCTTTTACTCCTGATCCATGTGAACAAAAGATACATATAGATATCCTACCTTTGACGTGCTACTTGCGGATATTATGTGGTCTGGTTGACAGAGAATCTTCTTGGACATCACAGTTCCCGTTCACAAAACCCCTCTCTGGATGAGCAATTGTCCAGTTATAGCTTAGCAACCATAACCATGCACATAATGAGGCGGTGTGCATGGTTCTGTAGTGAGAGCGACATTCCTTATATAAAGAGTTTGAAAGGTCGTGTCTTTTATCCCAAACACAAGTGCAGATGTGCAAAGAAATTAATTGAGAATTGAATAAACAGTGCGTTTACCTGCTGTCACATAAGCTCGAGACGTTAGTATGTGCGGCTATCTAGCTTACTACAGTATACAGCAGGCTAGTAACCTTAAGCTGGCCTTACTTCCAAGGAGAATTTCATACTACAATATTTGTGGACTTACAGGCTGTGTTATAAAACCTCACGATAGCACATCCACATCCTGGATGCTATCAGACTTTGGATTTGGGGAAGTTTACAGCTAAACCTGCTATCTGTGATAGATAGCATTACGTTGCCAAACACATCAGTTAATGTCAATGTTTTCATCTTAAACATTTTTTCCCCTTGAAACATAAAGAAAACATACTCTATGATGATACGGACAATAAGGATGAGGATAATAAGTCTAACCTTTGTCTTGCTTGTTCAAGTTTGAAAGCCACATAAGCAGCAAGCCTAAATATGTTAGAATGAATGAGTCTGATCTTACATTTTCCCTTATTATACTTATAATACTTGGATTAACTACTGTAGCTCTACACTGAAACACAAGAACAATGCTGTTTCTTTCTTTCTCTGTCTTCTACATGGATCACCAACTGGTGAGGATGATGACTTTTTTTCCTGGGATGTTCGTCTTTAGCCTCATTCTTTTAGCATATTTATGACCCCTTTACAGGATTTTTGTTTTAAAACGAGTCAGCTGGAAACACTGAGTCAGCCGAAGGTGTTTTCAACCACTTTGTTAGCTTAATTAGCTATCTGATAAAATCTGTCACAAAACCGTCACAAGCTAGAAATGAGAAATGGTTTTTTGTCTACTTTTGTTTGAAATCAAGGGCCCATTGTTTAAAAAATTACTAAGAATTTCAAGTGGTAAAGCTGCCACCATTAGCATGATGTGCCACGTGAGAGAGGACAGCTGGACAGACATAACAGCAGTAACTGAAGGGGGTGGGGCTTAGGGAATAGACAATTGAGCTGATATAGTCCTGAGAGCAATATTGTAATTACATATTACAATTTTTAATCGACTTATCCAATCAAATCTAACAATAGCAATAAAACACGTTGTTCAAATGAAACTGTCCTGGGCTTTGCAAGACTGTATGAGAAATACAGGCTTTATGTGGCTGAGGCGAAACAATATAAGAGGAGTGAAAGTGGAGGACGAAGAGTAAGGAGAGAGGCGTCAAATAGGAGGGCGGAGGAAAAGTGGATAGCAGAGGAAGAGAAAGGGAAATGAAGTGTTTTAGATGGGAGGCAGGAGAAAGGACTGAGGAGAAATGACCATTTAAAGAGATGGAGGGGAGGGCGGGAGAGGAGAGGAGGAAACAAGACATGAAAAAAGAGAGCAAATGCAGAAAGAAATCACAGGAGAGAGAAAGAGGAAAGGGAAGAGGAAAAAAGGTGATCACAGAAGATATGAGTCAATAGGAAAACAGGAGGAGGGGCGGGGGAGTATCTATAGATTGTCTATATTATCTCTGGCTACACATATTCACTTAGCCCTGGCTTTATCATCCTCAAAGCCTCTTCCAAACCAACCACAACTGCGGTTCTTCTATGGCACTAATGGGCAGTTTAAGGTTGGACATTATTAAAAGAAAAATACTGCGCTGACGTTGTTATCCTGCCCTAAAAAAAGGCAGAGACTGTGTTGAGACGATGAGCGGTATGCGAGAGCACTGTAATACAAGGACATTGGCTGTGAGGCCCGCGGCGAGGGGTCGGTGACTTCATGTTTGAGCAGTAGCATACGCATGCTGAGTAGGTCATGTTGCATACACGCGGCACAGTTGTGAATGAGCGCAAAACACACACTTTGGAGCTACAGCTGTGTTAGTGTTGGAGTCGCTTCACAGAAGGCTGCTTGACTGAGGGTGTGTGTGTGTCTCAGAGGCAGCGGCTGTATGTTCACTTTGAGTCACATTTTAAAGCCAGACAGCAGTCACTGCAGCCATCACAAACGATCCCTCACACGCCACATGCAGCCAGCTAGAGCTGTAATATATAATGGCGTATGTTTAACCCACTGTGTGCGTTCAGCCTAGATGCCCTACTTAGACAGACGCACCCTACACTTGTCCCCAGAGTAATTCCCATGATAATAGCCCCCTTTGGAGTGGGTGCAGGGGGGGCCATTACAGATTTGGATTTTCATAATGAGCTGTGTCCCCTAGCAGGCTGCAGATGATGCTGCACAGGGCTGTGGTGACGCCGGGATCGTACCGACTAGCTCAAAGATCCCTCACATATCCAGAGTGGTGACCATCGCCAACACTGCTGCTATGTCCATTTTAGCCAGGTGAATATATCCATATTAAAACAGAAATTGGTGTATGAAGAAAAATGTGTTCTGCAGCATGTCTGTACCGGTTACGCCATACATTTCAGTGGTGTAACATGCCACCCTCCCATTCTTCTCCCGCAGGGCAGCCGAGAAGCTCAACCTGACATCGAGGAAAAAAGTCCAGGCTTCTGATCCAGCTCCTGCTCATCTCTCCACCTGCTTCAGGGAGATGATCCAGAAAAACCCACCTCCTGCCCCCTCCTGCCTGCTCCAAGCTGCCACTAGAACCAAAGACTCGCCCAATGTTGGCAAGGTAGGCCATAGGGCTTCAGATTCCGGTAGATTTACGGTAGATGCAGATTTTTCTGTTTTTCAGAGATCCACATTTGGTTTGAGCCCATTTGGTTATAATTTGGACAATTACTCCACTACCCTGATTTGAATGAAAATTGGATGAATGATTATTTGTAGAACTAAATTTAAACGCTCATAAAATACTACTAAGCTCTACTAATTGGTCAAAGTGGGGCTTTCCAATTACGTATGAGTATTAAAGTATTTGCAATACTTCGTTAGATTGATAGATTGATTTACTGACGCCAATCTCCACACACAGCGTGAAGCTGCATTTACATTATATATTGTAGTGTGTGCTGCTTTGCTCAGTGCAGGATTACTGGGGCGAAGTTGGGGGGTCTGTAAGAGATAATTTATTGGCAAATATCAAATCGTTAAAGGAAATGTTTGCTGTTTTTCCGAAACACGCGTATTAATTTTCTTGCTGAGAGTTAGATGATTGATACCACTCTCATGTCTGCACTATAAGTATAAAGCTACAGCCAGTAGCCACGGAAACGGAAGAGGAAGCAGCATGAAATCCCCGTAAAATCACAGCCTGTTGCTTTTACGTCGGTTTGTAAATGGATTAAACAAATGAAATATAAAGTGTTTATTAGTAACAATTAAAGGTGAGTTTTTAGTTGAAGTTTGAACAGAACGAGGTTAGCTAGTTCCCCCTGCTTCCTGTCTTCATGCTAAGCAAATCCCCTACTGTCTCTATCTTCATATTTAGCGCACAGACATGAAAGCAGTATTGAACTCTCAGCAAAAAAGTGCTTTTCCCAAAATGTCAAAATATTCCTTTTTATATTGGTATAAGCTATTTGCGAGGCGTTAAAACCAGCCACGATCTGTTCCGATCTACAGGCTACAGTATTAATATTGCTAACAGTAATTACGTCACTACAGTTATGGCTCGAACACAGTTTCTGTAACAAACCTGACAGCTTAAACTGAAAGCTAATATTTCACCCAAGAACAGTTTTTTAGTTAGCTCTCACTAATAAATGAATTAATTTATTATAATATTATGTTCAGAAACGCACCTTATTAATTTTTCCTCCATCTTTAATCACAGCTCAAGCAGTAGCCTTCAGCCATTAGCTGCACTCACGAATATCGAGTGCAGCTTGGGTTCAAAGTTCAACAAATTTGAACTCTTGACTGTGTGCGGCTTTTTGCAGGACATCACAGATATCAGCACAGGACAGTTGCAATGGAAAAAAACAATACACTACACGAACGCAGCCTGTTTTGCTTCTATAATGTGTGTCCCGTGAAGACCTTTACATTTTATAAATACTTTCCATATTCTAATATTAATTCAAACAGAAAATACACACAATTTCCACCAGCAGTCATCTTCATTGAGGTGTCTGCCGAGACAAGTGTACATGTAGTATCAGAATCAGAATCAGGTTTATTGGCCAGGTATGTTGTACACATACGAGGAATTTGACTCTGGGTTAAGGTTGCTCTAAAGGTACGATACAGAGACAATAAAATTAACTACTGAGTACACATCTATTTACAAATATGAATAAAGGACTATATATGTATATACATATATAGACAACAACAGCAACGGAAGACAATGACATTTTCTTGATGAAGATCCCGTGTTATCCTGTATTTTACATTGCAATGTGTAATAAGTGTGGATTGGTGGTGTATCTTTGGAAATACATACTACCAACCTCGTCCACAACCACCACCTTGGAAGTGTTTTTACAACCGCTGTTGCAGAGTAAAGAGATCACAGTCAATTTGGAGGAGCTCCTATATCACCCCTACTTTTTGATACACTGTAATGTGGTGCTAATGTCTCCATCTTGTTCCTCCCCTCCTCTGGGAGATACTGGGGAGATCAATATGGCTGCCTGCCCTCCCCTTGTCTCAGATAGATGGACTCTTGGGTTTAGTCTAGAGTTACAGATAAAGGCTCCGATAGAACCCATTGCCAGCCACACCTGCCCGAGCACTCAGCTCTGTGTGCCAGAATATATGCGCGTGAGAGCGGAGGAGGATTTTCTCTGCTTGTAAATGGGTCTCTTTAATAATTTAACCTTCATAAATAGAGTTTGACACATGTTCAATAGGGTTGGAGGTTAGGGAGCCACTTCTTGCATAAGGTATTACAATTATGAGGAGGGGAGAGAAATAAAATCCTTCACAGTCACTGGGAACTGAGCAGGCTGGAATATGGCTTTCAGATTTTCAAATCATCGATGACGGATGATGTAATCGTGGTGTAATGCACTCTGGACAATTTCAAGAAAACCACATTCGACTGGGTGTCAAGGCACACAGGGCTACTTGCAATCTTGCAGACCTGAACCCTGATTAAGAATAATTTTATAATTGGTTTATGAGCCTAAATAGAGCTTATTACCTTTTGTGAGCTACATTTTTTGCCTTGTCTTCCTGCAGACTAAGACCTATGAATCTTGTTAAATGGTTGTCAGAGTCAGGATCTAACTTAATTTAAGACCTTAAAGCCTCTGAATCCTAAGGCTTCCTGTAGAGAACTGCATTAAGGAATTAATGTCATGACATGCGTAAATATAGCACGAGGTATGCATAGACATGCATTGTAAGTGTATGGTTTCTGCACTAACTGGATCAACTGTCTGTCTACTGCAGCCTAAAATAAATGTGTTTTTATTCCAATTTAAACTTAAGCATGCTGCTCACTTTTAAATTTATACAAATTAGTTGATGGCTAATGAAGTCAGTTGGAAACATTTACAACAGCAAAGTACGCCGTCTTTAGGCTCACCATCCCAATGCCCAAACCTAATTGTTCTGCCTGGGTTTCCCTTTTCCAACCGAGGTTTTTTGCAACCTACGTTGCATAAAAAGTATCGTAGCCTCCCATGGCTGAGCAGCAGGGGCTCAGAGCTGAAGTCTGACTTTTATTTCCCTCACAGCTACCTTTGATGTCAGGCTCCTGAGTTAAAAACCCCTGTATGGTAAACATAAAGTCTTAAACCACTTTTCAAAAGCAATGTATCAATAGAAGTAAAAAAAATCTCACTGCAACATAACAGGCAGCTTTACATAACCAAGAGTTTGTGCACTCTGATTTTGGGATGCAAAGACTCTGTGATGGCTAAAACTCACTGAATTTCATATGAAGATTTATTTGAACCTCACTATTCTGGAACTTATTCTATTTTCACAAGTTTCTGTTGGCTGCTGGTATTATTTTCAACAGTTACATGTAAATTGAATTTTGGAATGGAAAGTGTTTCAGTGGTTTAAAATGTTTAGTGCTTTCCTGCATATACAGTATGTATACAGGGGTAAGTGAAGTAATAGTGTTCTCTCAACCCTTGTAAAAGGCATTTAATCTCTCAGCTTGTAGCTGCTCACTAGCTGCAGTTTAGAATTAACCTTGGTAGACTGTACAGTGTCATCTTATTTTTCTTTACATAATACATGGGGGCTATTATTATGAGCGCCATACCCTACAACACTGAAGAGTCAGTTCATCCAAATTAAATGCCATGAAAGTGTGTACCAAATGTCATGGCAAGCCATCGAATAGTTATTCTTCTTCTTCTTCTAGTTTTACGGCGGTTGGCATCCAGGTGCATTACCGCCACCTTCCGCTCAGGAGAGTGGAAGAGACAATAGACTTTATATCTACATCCCTGCCTGATCTAATAGTTATTGAGGCATTTGAAACTGGACCAAAGTGGTAGAACCGCAGACAGAGCGACATTGCCATCCCTAGAGGCATGTCGTTGCAGTATGTTTACCCCAAATTAAACATTACAGCTGGTATTTAACAGTTCATAACCTACTGTCATTTTCAACATTCTTCCATGTCCCTTGGCCTTGCTGTATGTACAGGTCAAAGTCGTGCTGAGGGTGAATCCAACACTGTCAGAGGGGGGCCAAGGCCAGCCACCTGTTCTCCGGATTGACCCGTCCAAGAAAAGAGTCACCATAATGGAACCGGTCAGCAAAAGCCAACCACACTCTACAATGACACTAGGCCGGGATGGCAAAAACCTTCTAAAGAGCTTCAACTTTGAAGCTGCCTATCCTCAAGAGTCAAGCCAGGTTTGGTTCTTCATCCTGATCACCTCTAAACATAATTCAAATATGGTTTAAATGTTTCCATTTGTGCTTGCTTAATACTGACCTATCTTGATGGATTTATTTTACATTGACAGATATTTTCACAGCCTCACTTTAGTCTGGTGCATTCTGTGTTTTCTCAAGTGTTCAGTGCAAATTTCCCCCTCTGTTCACTGCACACCACGGTTGGTTTGCTCTCTCTGTCTGATGACCTGAAAACCGATAGGGCCTGGATAGCCACCACAATTACACAGTCCATCAATTAAATTCAACCTTCTCCAAGCTCTTCTTACAATATCTGAGCCCAAGGGAATCCATCAGTATGCAGCCCTCCTCTGCTTCAGCTCTTTTGTTTCACTGGATGTTCTTTTTTCAGCACGGAGATGAATCATAAGATGCTCGCTGTCCTTTGTTCTCTCTGACCAGGCCGAGGTGTGTGCAGGCGTCTTGGCTGATGTCATCCGCTGTGTGCTCAGCGGCAGCGATGGATGTGTTCTGGGTTTGGGATGTGCTGATGTGGGTGAGTAGTCGGTCGCTGTGAGAGGCCACGGGTTAAAATTTTAAAATGAGAGTGGGACGCTTTTATTTATTCTATCTCAGCCCCCCCCAAACCCCCCCGCCCCGCTTCTCTGTCTCCTGCTATCACTCACTCTTCCTCTATCACTTAAACTCCCTGCCTCTATTTTCTATCTCTGTCCTCTTATCAGTCTTGATATGCTTTTCCAGTTTCCTTGTTCTTTTGCTTCCTCTCCTGCTCCATTTGTCTTTCTCTGTCTTCCCTTTTTCCACAGTAGTGACAGAAACATGCTGCCATTTGAACTCTCTGCTCAGTCATTCATCTTTCACCTGTTACTTAAATAAAAGCCTATTCATCAATTATACAACACATATGCTTTTATTTGAAATGCTCCCCAATGCCTGAAAGACATGTCAGCATGCTACACAAAAAGACACAAATATTTTATTTTATCTTATTTTGCCGAAGCACTGAGCTCAGCGGGGACTGTAAACAAAATGGACTGTAATACGTTGCTATTAGAGAGATGGGACCCTGCACTTAGCGTCGCTATAGTGGTTTAATAGATTTGCGGCACACACACGCGCACACACAGGGTAAGGACAGGGTCTCCTTGGAGCTGCTTTTGCACATGACGCCACTCTCCGTAAATCTGATTGAATTAGTTGGCCAATACAAAGTACATGTGGCCCACAGCCAGAGGATATCAATCTCCTCCACAGAATACTATTCTCTCTGAATAACGGCAGGCAGTTTGGCCTTTAATTGGAGTAAACCAATTCTCTTATCCTCATTCAATTAGAGTTTGGATAAGACAAAAGAGGGTAAAACAGGACCATAACGCACAACTAATGTGGGGCAAAAGTGCACTTGGAGATACAGTATGGCACCAGTCCATAAGAAAATCTGAAAGTGTTTGTGTGCGTGTTTCTGCAAAACTGCTTTATCCATGTATTGTGTATTTTTTATAAGCTAGTACACTAGCTTAGATCATATTCTTTTTAAAGTGTATATTCTATGTGCTGATGGGGTGCATTTGTATTTAAGGCTAGCATGTGGGTGTATATTTACCATATGGTTGTGTGTCTGTATGCATACTGATCTGTGTGCTCTGCTGTCTGCCCCAGGCTCCTGGTCCAGCATGGTGGGGAGTGGTGAGAGTATCCAGAAGCTCGGGTTGATTCCCTGTGCTATCTCCTGGCTGTACAGTGCCATCGAGCGGCGGAGGGAGAAAACCTGGACCGATCTGACTGTATCAGTGTCTGCTATAGAGCTCTGCTGCGGAGAGGAGGATACGCTGAGGGATCTGCTGGGGGAGGTTGTCCCCTCATTAGGCGGTGTCCAGGACAGCCCAAAAGCCCACATTAGACTCCAAGAGGACCCTGTCTACGGGCTGCAGGTAGAAGAAATTGTGATTTTTATCAGGTTTTTTATCACAAGACTCTCCCAAATCTGGAAACCACAGAGCTGAGTCCATATATTTTGTTGCTGACAAATAACAATTTCTTGGCTCTCTACATAAATATTACATCTGATGATTGGTCACCTGTCTCCTCCTCGAAGATTTTGTTTTTGCTCTGGGCATTTCTCTCTATTTCGTCATTGCATACTCAAGGGAAACATACTGTATGAATGGAGCTGTAGATACTACAAATCTCTCAGAAAGTGCAAACCCTTCCTTGGCCAAGGCTAAGCAATTCTCTAAATTTGTTACTTTAATAATAGGATATCTGGATCTGCATCAAAACACACATTGATCATTGATAGACAATAGTGGGATACATGTTGCAGATTGACAGAAACAAATCAGTAGTTTATGAGAAGATTCTCTCTACATGAGATTCTATGACTGTCTTCTCCTTGCCATTCAGCTACGTAACCACAACCGGGTGAAGGCCCCCACGGCTGAGCGGGCTGCCTCTCTCCTGGACGCAGCCATTGCAGCACGTCGGCACAGTGACTTCGTTACGTACCTCTCCCACAGCTCTATAATGTTCTTCACTTTCCATGTCCAGCCCCCTCGTACAGAATGCAGCACCATCGGCAAAGGTTGAAATTATTTATTAATTTACCAGGGTACTAGTCCCTGTTTAATTTGCTGTTTCCCATGTATTATTTTGCAATTACAGGAATACATGCTTCAATAGAGCTATGACTCTCTGTCAGCCTGACTACAGTGCTGAACAGAAACCTGGGGTTGCAAAGCATTGCATTTACACTCTCCTCTGCTCTGTGATTTCCATCCTTAGGTTCACGCGGCCTCACGAAGTTGACCATGATTGATGTGTGTAGTGGTATGAGGGGTATGAACAAAAATAAACCTCCATATGCTGAACTGGGCCCGGTTGTCTTATCTCTACTAAGTGGACATAGAACCACTACAAACAAGTAAGAATGTAACTCCCAAATGTTTATTATAGGTGTAAATATTTTGGCATGCTTTGTTTGTGTGGAGTCAATTGCAAAATGTTTTGACAGTGAGCTGAAGTTGATTCTTACTGTTGGTCTTGTAAATTGATTTTGCATGTAAACCCATTTTAGACTGGATGAAAAACTAAGGGGTTATAATAACAGCTACATCAAAATTTGAATTGATAGATTTGGCTGCTTTGAGATAAAAACAACGGATGCATCCTTAGAGTTAACGTCTGGACATTTTCACTGTCTCTGCATAGGGGTAGTAAGTTGACTATGCTCCTTCGAGAGTCCTTGGGCCATGTAAATTGCCACACCACAGTGATCGCTCAGGTTGCTGATTCGCTGGCACACCTTCAAGAGGCCTTATCCACCATCCAGCTGGCTTCTCGCATCCGCAGGACGCAGAAGAGGACAAAGGTATTGTACTGCAACGCCTTTCTACTAATTTACCACCTTTTAATGTCATCATAGTGTTGTTGCCCTTTTTGTAAAAGAAGTGAGAGTTATATAATTTAATTTGTCTGTCTGTCTGTGTGATCGTTTCAAATGCACCCCAATGATTTATTCTTTGATTTATGTTTTGGATAGTCCAGTTGTAGAACTAACTCCGCAGTTCATCTTTATCCAACAGCAGTCCACCTCATGTTCTCCTTGCGGGAGGAGTTTGACTAAAGATTATGAGAGAGGACCTCAGTCTTTGTCCCTGCGTGCCTTCCATTCCACTGATGAGGTAGATGTCGACATCCCTCGTCTCCGTTTGCGTGGTGAACTGGATGAGCGCTCCAGTAGTGACCAGTCCTGTGATACAGTCATTCAACTAGACTCAGATGGCTTGGTCCAGTACAAAGCAACCTCAAGATTGGCACAACCTGAATTTGTGCCCATCATACCCTCTTTGCATCCTAACAAGGCTGACATGGACGACCCGGAGTTTACCGCTCTGCTCCAAGAGCTTCTGAGAATTCCTCAGCTGCAGGGAGAGAAGAAGAACGAGGAAACTGTTCAAGAGAATATAGAAGTGCTGAAAGCAGACACGAAGGAGCCAGTGAGGGACTGTCTCAAATGCGACACATTTGCTGAACTTCAAGAGCGCTTGGGCTGTATCGATGGACGTGAGACAACAATGGATGGGCTCAAGTCTTCCTCAAAAGGGCCTTCTGTTAACAATGTCCCAACCAAATCACTCCAGAAAGAAACAGGGAAGCAGACACACCCCGGACAATCAGAAACACCACAGACATTGTTGAATCAGAGGTCAGACTGCAGTCAGACCTCTGTCGGAGAAAAGCAAACAGATGGTGCCTTCCCTGGAGACAGTTTTCAGAGAGAGGATTCGGGTCTGTATGACTGTGAGGAGTGCAGTGCAACCAGTTCCAGTGAGGAACTGCTGAATCAAACCCTCAGTCTTAACAAGACCTGTAGCTCTAAACTGCCTACAAATGGAACTCTTAAGTCAGATGATAAGCTCTCTTATCAGGGCTTTGATGTGGATGCTCAGGGCATGGCCATCACCAGTTCCCTTGCTCCTCAGCCTACAGGTAAACAGGAGAGTCCTGAAGCTGCTGATTGGTTCAAACCAGACAAACGGACCTCACCAGTTGGCAAAAGCTCCCCCATATCTCCTTCATCCTCCTGCTCCTCTTCACACTCGTTGGCTACCAGTGTTATACTTGGAGATGTCTTCCCTGATCGCCCCACAGAGGACATTAAGGAAATGAAGGCCACCATCACAGTAACTGTTCAACAGCCACTGGACCTAAAAGGTCAAGATGAACTTGTTTTCTCTATGGTGGAGGAGGTGACCATCAGTGGTGCATTGAACAGAGGAAGGACAGGTGGAAACATTATTTGTATCAGAGACGCTGCCCAATCACATGTTCAAGGCTCTTCCAGCTCACAACCAATAAGGATAATCAGCAATGTCAGTGAGGAATCTGTAGCCTCAGGCTCTTCTAACACAAACAAAAGCAGCATAGTTCAATTTGTAGCTGCAGAGGCTGGCACTGAAAAGCCCCAGTATCAGTTCAGAAGGGAAAATAGGTTCTTACCTTCATTTATAAATCCCATGCTGATTAATACAGATATGGATTGTGAGTTGAATGATGGAAAGAAAAAGACAGAAATGGAAAGTCCTCTTGACACTTTTACGGTAGTCAAGTCGCAGTGTGAGCTCAGAGGGAATAATGTCAAATGTCCAGAAGATAGGAAAGCTCTTGAGAAGAGGAGTGGGGCTTCCGAGACACATTCCCAAAAGTCTAACAAAGTATTTGACTCACCTTTTAGCCAAACCTCTTATGACCAAGTGGTTTTAAAAGACTCAACCTTCTGCGATGAAACTGCAGAAAACAAAATGGGTGGAAAGAGACTGAGAAATACAGACATGAGCCACCCTAGAGACAGGGAGCATGTTTATTCCACTAACACTCCAAGGGGTTCAGAGGGTGGAGAAATCAGTTCCAGACGTGTTGGGAATGCTCCCAAGAGAATTGGTGTTTTACCTGGTTGCCAAGAAACCGCCCCTGTTTTCTTTAAAACAGGTAGTTTGCCTAGAGGCTGGCAAAATGCCAACCACCAGGACAGCTACCATGGCGGCCATATGTCAGACGGCCACAGAGACCCAAGGGGGGTGACATCATCCACTCCGTGTAGCCCAGGTGTAACTCTGGAGAGGAGGCAGGGCATACAGCACTCCCCAGCAAACCACAGCCCCCATGTCTCCTCTCGCAAATATGGAACAGAATACCAACAGCATGCTAGTAGTGCTCTTGGAAAGAGTGTTGAATCTTTGTTTGAGACCTCAAGTCTAAGAATGAAACATGATAATACAAATAAAAGTGGGAGGCTGAAATCACCCATTGAGGACAGTGGCAGGCTTTTCAGTGCCAAACTGGAGCAGCTGGCTACCAGGACTAATTCTCTCGGGAGAACCCCAAGGGACTTCCCAACTCTGGATAGAGGCACTAGTAACACCTCCATGAGCTCTAAGGGGATCTCCAAGGCAAGTGGGGCTTTTAAGGGAGTTTATAAAGTCAGTAATGAGGGTGACTGTACCTTACCAAGGGCTAGCAGGAGCCCCAGGAAGAATCCTTGGTCTGACCAGAGTCATCACTTCTTTCCTTCTGACAACCCTGTAACTCAGTCTGCTAGGCATACCCATTCCAAGCTCTCTGCTGTGGGGAAACTTAAAATGGCTAGCCCTAAAGTCCGTCGACTATCCGCCCCTAGCATCAAGAACCTCAGTCTCCCCCACAAAGACCTCCGGCAGTCCATCAACCGCAGTGCCAGTCTTTCCACAGACAGTAAAACTGTTAGCTTTGAGCGGACATCCTCCTTTCTCTCCTCTTCCCCTCCACGGTCTTTTCCCTCCATCAGTCGAACTCCGAGCCAGAGCTCCACGTGCTCATCCACAAAATCGGCAATCCAGGGGTTTGTTAATGGCCGGATCTCAGACCTCCTTAAGGAAAGGGCCTCTAGCTCCACCCCAGGAGGACTGGACCAAATGACTGCACTTCCCTCACCATACAGCCGAGTGACTGCCCCCCGCACGCCTGATCACCTGAGTGGGCACACGAGTGACACCACCAGTGTGTTGAGTGGAGATTTGCCACCAGCTATGGGGAAGACCTCCCTGTATTTCTCTAACAGGAACAGTATGGTGAGCAGTGGATATGACAGCATGGTGAGGGACAGCGAAGCCACAGGCAGCAGCACCTCAAACAGAGGTTCTGTCAGCGACAGGAGTGGCTCTCTCCTCAGTGTGGCTCGCAGCAACCGATCATCTCGGAGGAGAGGCAACACAGGTAAAACACCTGGAATAACTGGCCTTTTATGATCTGAAGCGGATGACTTTCTCTTCTGGAAATATCAGAATGTAATCCAAGCGCAGACTGTGTTGTTGGTGTTAGGTGTTGGTTTTACAAGTGTAGTCTCAAAAAAGTCTAAAGTTAGCATGAATGTTGAGCATCTTAATGACAACCTGCAATGACCATTTTACATTGATTCATAGATTTTTCTTCTCTCAAAGCAACCACTCGTTTCTATTCATTTCGGTACAGTACGCTTATCAGCTGGCAGATATTTTAATGAATGCCATGTTTTCTTTTACTTTTCAAATTTGATTTTACTATTGTTGAATGTGTCCCAATAGTGTGCTGGCACATTCACACCACCAATACAATTAAATGCAGTAGTAAAATTGTCAAGTGCTGAGTAATCATATTTTATTTGAAAAGATCTGGTGTTAAATTTTATGGGAATATCAGTCCAGTCAAACCTGTGGAAAAAAGAAAAGTAAATACATTTTAAAAGTGAGGTTTACATCTCACGAATTGTATTTAAATCTGTCATATAATTTCTTCTGCTCTATAATGTACAATTTACAAAGCATAAACAACAACCTCTTTATGAATGACAGTAGTAGCCTCATATTTTTAGGTTTGTAATATGACAACATAAAATATAAATGTGACATTAATTGGAGATGACACACATCTGTAGAATGCAGTCAGACCTAGTTTCCTTGCTGGCATTAAAAGCATAATTGTGTAGGAGGTCACATCATTAATATATGAACCCAGTGACAACACTTACTAATGGCAGCACAAGTGCAGAAAATAAAGTGTTCTGCCGGTACAGTAAATTGTAAAGATGGGTGTGTGCACACTAACAATACTTGCTAATGGATATACACTGAGAAACTCTTAATAGCATTTTATTGAAACTGTGGTTAACACAGTAAAAGTTGCTAATGGAGCAATTCAAACAGGAGACACATCTTTTGCTGGATGAGCATATGAATTTTAAGTCCTCGAACTTAATCTACCATTAATTCGATGATTAAATTCTGTCTGTGCTTAATTTCTCCGTAAGTGTCCCATTACGTAATTGACTCATCTGCATTCAGATGCAAGCTGTATCCATATCGCACATCATTAGAGTTGAAATATATTCTTAATGTCTTAGGATCCCAGTGGCATGAAGCCTAAAGTATCCTTTCCTGTACTTGCAACCTCCTTCAATCCAGAGAGAGTTACAGAAATCGTTTGTCCTGTTTCGACTAATATGAATAATATGGTGGCTCTGGCAAGCTGTTTTCTCAGTTCCCCATAAGAGCACATGGCCTGGGCATTGAAATCCACATTTATCATGCACATCAGGGACTCTTTTAGTGTACAGAAGAATGCAAGATGACAACATTAACGTATTTGTAAAAATATGACCATACAACAACAGCATAATCTGAGGCTACGTACTGCACCTTCTGCCTCACCCTGCTGTAGGTACTCACCAGCGTCGTCTTTCTCATGACACGCCCCTGTCCCTGAGACGCTCGGCTAGTGGTCTGCGGTCTCGCTGGGTGGATCGAGGAATCCCAGAGGCCTACGAGATCAAGGTCTATGAGATCGACAATGTGCAGATGATGCAGAAAAGAGCAGGTGCTGGCAAACAGGTGCTGGGTTTGTTTTGATTTATTTTTAGGAGGTTAAAAGGCATCATCTAAAATATGACCTTTATCAACCTCTATTGGCACCCAGCAGGAATAGCAGCATTGGTAGAACGTATGTCCACCCAACCTCTTCTAGGGTCTCTAAAACCGCTTTCATGATATCGGCATCAGGTTTGAAAAGGATTTGCTAACAAATCCTTTATCAAACTTTTTATCCACACTCCCTCTTTTTTTTAAAGCAAAAAGCTATGTAGAAAACATTTAGGTAACTTAGCAAGTTTCTCATTTTTAACGACCACAACAAAACACTTGCTGTTTTACAGGATAAAATGAAAAACGGCACAGATAGCAGATCATATTAACTTCAGAAAATTAATGGCTTTAATAAAGTTTTTGGCTGTTATAAAAAAAGGTAATTTAGGTATTTTCCAACCATTTCATAATTGTGGCCATTTTGATTATTGGTCACGATAACTTTACACTCGCTATCTCAGTTGTAGAGATTCTGTACACACGGCAAAACAAGTATTTTGTGGCAAGCAGCACAAGGATACAGCTTTCCAAACCCTTTATATAAACCTGCATGTAAATCAAGTGTTCATACATCGGGTTCTGTGTGTTCCACAGCCTGTAAGGTAATGCTGCTTTGCTTTCAAACTAAAAATGCTATAAGCACAGCTCCTGTGGTGGCTTCATCTCAGCAATTTGGAGTGGCAGCAGTGGCCTAAAGGTAAGAGATCAAGAGCTTGTTTGGTTTGGTCACTCTGCAAAAATCTGGCTGGGGAAGTGAAAGACTGACACCCTGTTTCGCAACACCCTCTATCACAGCGCCCTTGAGGAAGGCACAGCTACAAATAAAAACTGTAGTTTCATGTGGGAGATTATAGTAGAAGCAGCGTGAAAGATAGCATGCTCTGTGAAATGACCCTGGGTAGGTAAAGCTTAAATAAAAGATGCCACCATGTGTGCTTGAAAACAAAATG
Source organism: Gadopsis marmoratus (assembly GCA_036023855.1). Taxonomy (NCBI): domain Eukaryota; kingdom Metazoa; phylum Chordata; class Actinopteri; order Centrarchiformes; family Percichthyidae; genus Gadopsis; species Gadopsis marmoratus. The sequence goes on along the minus strand of JAVQJF010044996.1, from coordinate 5,793 downwards.
CGGTGCATGTGGTGACGTAACGTCTCCATGACGAGAGGTCTGGCCTCATGAGACTATTCCCCCGCCTCCACCAGTCTCAGGGACGGCAACTTTGATACAATTTTAATGACCACATGGGGGAAAGTGGGTCAGAGCTGCAGAAAAAAGACAAAGGAGACTGCTAGATGTAAAACAACACGTTGTTGGTCAACGACGACAGAAGAGTTTAAAACAAAATGGCACACACTGAGGAAGGAAATGTATTGAAGCCAAAAATACGACAATAGAAGAGTTAAATATAATCACAATGGTAGTGTAGTCTATTAGTATATTTAGATGTTTTCTTTTGTTCCCCATCAAAATGTGCATGTATTGACCTTCCCTTGACGGTCCCTGAGGCGTAATAAGGTTAGAATAATCAGAGTAATTCTATTTAGTAGCCTACAGACCTGTCTTGTCTCACTCCCCAGAGGTGTCATCCCTGCCCTAACATGGTGTTTATGAGTGTGTGGGGAGAGAGAGAGTGAGAATAAGCGGGGGTCGCTGTTCATCCAACCTGTGTAACTGCACGTCTGTGTAGCAGATAACAAACAAAAGCTGTTTTGCAGATACTATGCTCAGTTTTATTATTATTAATAAGAGCAGTAAAGACGTGAATGCTTTGGAAACTTTGTTCTGGAGGATGTTTGCCTTACTAACTCAAGATTAAAACACTACCTTTTCACTGATGTTGTCTCACATTTTAGGGATGCTTCTGTATGTCTGCATATTTAGCAGCCTGGGTAAAGTACTAGGTGCTGAGGGGTTCGCAGAGGACAGAAATGCTAAAGCGAGCAGCCATCACATTACGAATACATGAGGCAACAAAGTATCCTACTTGGTTTATTTACATGTGTTCATTAACTATCATGTGTTACAGGAATAAATACAAAAGTAGCAAAATGTGTGCGTATGTGTTTGTGTTTTCAGGGGCCTGCATGCTTCAGTGCCAAGCTGAGGTTTTTGGAGCACCGTCAGCAGAGGATCTCGGAGGTCCGAGCCAAATACAACAACCTGAGGAGAGAGCTAGAGCAGGCCAAACACAACCTCATGTTGGGGCCCGCCAAGTGGAACCAAGAGTGTCAGTCAAACGATTACTACTTTCATGAAATAAGCATGCAAAGTCATAATTGTCTTCTTTTGAAAATGACAGTAAGTGACTATAAACTGGTTTTATTGTTATATGCTGTCACAGAAGCTTACCTCAGGAATAGAATGTTAAAAATATCAGTTAGGGCTGCAACTAATAACAATAATAATCTTTATTTATAGATCACTTTTTTAAACCCATGTTGCAAATTAAATAAATAAAAACAGCCACAGGACAGTCAGAAAAGTCAAGAAAAATCATGAAAAGCTCTCCAATCAAAGTATGTTTTAAGAAAAGAAAAGTATTGCTAATGATCTATTTTATTAATTAATTAGAAAATTATTTTGTCTGTGAAATGAAAAATGGCCGTGGTATCATCTTCAAATGGATTATTTTGTCCAACCAATGGTCCAAAACCCAAATATAATCAATTAATCAGAATATATGACACAGGACGCACAATGTAGAAGCTGGAACCAGATAATGACTGTCATTTCTGCTTGAAAAATGACTGAAACCATTAAGAGATTATCAAAACATGGTAAACTGCCCATTCATTTTTTTTGTCAATCGATTAATTGACCAATTGTTCACGCTCTGCATTTAGTGAAAGAGCACGAGCGTGTAGTATGACAGCATCTCAACAGGGGGCAGCATCCTGCTATCGCTGGGACAGAATCCTCATTACCATCATTAGTATTATCCTTAGCACTACTTGTAATTTCCTGCTATAGCACATTATATTTTTTTACGTAAGTTGAGGCACTAACCCTCCACGTCACTGAGCAGGAGTGAGGGCAGCAGGTCAAATTACAACATTGTCAAAGCACGTCTCAGGATAGTATGGGTGTGTCTTGAAATACCAGTAACTGGGGTGGGTTCTTAACGAAACTACATAAGATGATGTGAATTTTGAAAAAATATAAAGTCTCAGCATCCTGTAAAGTATTTGTAAAGAAAATCCTCATCATATGGCTAGTTTGGGCTGTGGGGCAGCAAAAAATGAGGCCAAAAAACCCCTTTGTTAGTCTCTTGGTTAGTACGCTTTACCTCTGCTTTAGCGTCACCTCACTGTCCCTCTCCAGTCGACCTGTGGCCGACCTTCGAGGTGGACTCCCTGGAGCACCTGGAGGCCCTTGAAGTGGTGACGGCTCAGCTGGAGGACAGGCTCAACCTCTGCAAGGCCAACGTCATGATGGTCACCTGCTTCGACGCCGCCACCAGGAGACGGCACAAGAAGCGACGGCGAAAAGTGCCGGAGCAGAGAGCCTTGAAGGGAATCTGAGTCGAATTACAGTGAGAATTGAAACGTGGTTAAATGAGGGTAAGGAAGGAGGAGCGCTCATCGCTTTTCCTCAAACTCTTATGTTTTATCTAGTACACCTGGCTACCTATCAGTGATTTTTTTTAGATGATGATAGTTTTTGCATCTGCCACACACTTTAACTCAATGCACATTTTATGTTCTCAACTGCCGTATTACCTCTGGTCCCAATGAATTGACCAAGTGCTACAGATTGGAGTTGCACCTTCAGTCAGTGACAGCTGCAGTCCTACAGCTGGCAGGAATTCTTCAGACTCCCGCAAAGGGCTTATACTTGCTACACTGCAAGCCATTCTTTCAGACATATTTTGACCGTATGACCTTAACATTGACTCCTTTTCTGTTATCCATCATTAATCGTACTACATGCCCGTTCTTTATTTGTCCTTTAAATAACCTTACAAAACATTTTGTTTATGTGTTTTTGCATTGTACAGTATATATAAAGCAACCAGTTCAGTTCAGCTCAGTGCATCATCTAATGCTAACAAGACATTTTAGTGTGGCTAAAGGACAAATGTTGTAACCTTTCCTCTCCTGGCAAAGACTTTGCTGCGAGTTCAGAGCACAAAACATTTGCTTTAAGGTGAAAAAGGTGCAGAGACTCTGCATAACTGGTTCTCTGCATATAGACAGAACAGTTCATATTAGATATAACCAACATAGATTTGTGCAGGGTAAATCACACTTCTGTCATTTTGTTAATGGTCTGATTCCACTCTTTGGAAGCAGTCTCGGCATCTTTTTAACAGGTGTCTTTCACTCACAGGGCAAAAGTAGTCAAAACATTTCACCACATACTCTTTTTGGTGATCTTTGTAGTTTTTGGTTTCCTGTATGTTGAAATTTCTACTGATTTGGTGGCAAAACGTAAAGCAGTCTCAGACTGATAATGTTGCTCTTAAGAGGAGGTTATTTTCCAATGAGTGTTCAGTTTTTGTACATAGACGTTGGTGCTAAATACAATTATGAAAATAAATGTGCGCAAGCTAATGAAAAAATGCTTCCAGTAATTAAAAGGATGCTGCTCTGAGGCGTTTAGCAGGAAACACAGCAGTTTGAGTGAGTGATGGACTGAAGGACAAGGTTTCACTTCCTTCCTCCAGCAGAAACACCACTGTGACGTTTTCTCTTCAGAGGACGGGTGGTCAGTGATCAATAAACTGTCTGCTGAAGCACATTAGTAAATGATTGGTGGCAGAACCAAAAAAATGTGGATTCTACTCTCAGTGTAATGGAGGAGTAATTATATTAAAGGAATAACGTCATTGTGTCTGAAGAGCTATGAAGTCATTGAGCCAATCAGAGTGGATGGAGTGATGCATAGTAATCAATGGACAATGTTTTCTACCCAGATCAATGCATTTAAACGTACAGGGAAGTGTGTGTTGTGAATCCCATTAATCAGCATGTTGTACGTCACTGTTAATAAATGACCACAGCTCTCTGCTATTCTCTGTGTTTGTAGACGTTGCAAACTGTGCAGCCTTTGATTTGCAAAAATTAAAGTCATTATGCAGTTCCTGCTCACGTTTCCATCCCGTGTGCCCGTGTGTATGTAGTGATCAGAGTGTGCAAGCATGTTTGTGCAAGTGTGTGTGTGTGTGTGTATCCTCCTGTTGGTGGTGGTGAAAACCCTCCTGTTATGTTGCGATGGCGACGTAACATCAACAACAAGAGGACTTCTCATGCCGTCCACAGTAAGTGAAAAGGTAATGAGAGCAAGCAGAGGTGAAACCTAAAGTGGCCCAATTACAGCGTCAGACTCATTAACACACACGCACAAATATGCTTCCTTCCCTGACTGTACTTTTCCTCTCTTTCTGTTCCTCTTCCTCGTGCTTTAGATGGAGCTATATTCCTATCTTACATCAGGAATATAGCTCCATTGTTTCAGCCTCATTTCAAGTTCCACAAACTTGAACACAGAAGTGAAAACCACAGTCTTCCATTCATGCGCTCTGTATTCAGATTTATAAAAGAGGGGATGGGGATGAATGGCGCACACACACACACACACACTTCTTCTGATAAGCCTGAAGGATGTAAATGGGTCACTTAAACCTGAACAATGCATGTGAATGTATCTTAAATATAAGGACAAAAAAGATTGAATTTTTCCCCATTTGGGGGAATCCAAATATCTAAACATCTATTTGGGATGAAGATGTGGGAATTGCACCAGTTTGGGTTTACACACGTAAATCATTGTGCTATTCATTTGTACATTTTAAGGAGAACAACAAGTTCTGCCTCTGACAGCTTTTGAACCTTAATGTTAACGGGAAAAGGAACCTAAAGGCATTGTGTGAGCTGGTAAGTTGGTGAGCTGGTAAATCAAAAATCCATTCATTCTACATCCCATTTTTTACAGCAACCGTTACTTAACAAGCTTTTATTAACTGATCTTGTAAAACTCATAAATAACACATTAATTTACATTCTTGCAATTCTTTCCAATGTCTCCAAACACCATATCTGATAGTATATGTGGTAATAAAATCCTTATTACATCCTCGGTTTAAATTCCAGATAGCCCATTTGATACATTTTAAACACACGATAGTTTCTGGGATTTGCCTAAACAATCACTAAGACTAATCAAGAGATATTTGTCTCTTAATCAAGAATTCAAATCCCAGATGCACTCTTATTAGCGGTGGTGCTCTGCCAGTGGAGAGATTTAATTGTATCCATTGATGTCTGTTGCAGGCTCTTATATACTCAGGGCATATAGACTTAAATGGCGAGTGCACGATGACAGTGAAGAAGAGGAGGAGGGCACAGAACACTGTTCGGGGGCGACAAATGATCTGAATGATTATCTGACATTGCACCTGAGCGGTCTCGTGAATTCACGTGCGTTTTCTTGTCCTGCTTATGTAACAGTAACAACGCAACGCAAAGACGACGCATATTTGGACTATTTCCCTTGTAATCCGGTGGCACGGTTTATCATCTTAACACCCCATCATATGACCGCTTCATCGGCTGTTACATAACCACACACACACGCGCGCACACACACACACACACACACACACAGCCAGCGGCCAGTGTGACACATCTGCCAGGAGATGGCAGCCTCCGCCACATGGCGAAATAAATAAATCAACGTGTCGCGCAGGAATATCCAGCATGCTGTTGCCATGAGGAGAAGCCGAACGATCCCCGGGTTTGGACCGTAAACGCGAAGCCACGAGAGCGTCTCGGAGACGGGCAGCTGCACGTGGATCCCCGCCGACACCGCGGCGCAGTTTCAGGGCGTCGGATGCTCGGACGACCAACTGCGAGGGGGGGGGGGGGGGGGGGGGGGGGGGGGGGGGGGGGGGGGGGGGGGGGGGGGGGGGGGGGGGGGGGG
>JAVQJF010044993.1:0-14606 GCA_036023855.1 Gadopsis marmoratus | reverse complement strand
ACCATGAGCAAGCACTATGCGACAGTGGCAAGGAAAAACTGCCTTTTAACAGGCAGAAACCTCAGGCAGAACCAGGCTCTTGGTGGGCGGTCATCTGCCTCGACCGGTCGGGTAGAGATATCCTCATATTATTTTCATCTTACTGTATATGAGTCTTGTCACCCAGTCAATTCACAAAAACTCACAAGAAGTCGAAAAGTTTCAGTGTAATGTGTGATTTCTTCTAGGGATCCATTTGCAGCTCACAGGCAGCAGATGAGGGTTCTGTTTGGACCATTTGGCATGGACCCCTTTGCACTCGCCCCCCAGATGCAGCCACAGCGTGCACCACGTAGACAGGTACTGGTCTTCTATGTAGATGGGCTGTATTGATGTGTTTTGTATCCACATTAGTTTATCTATTGTCTTTTTTGACATTTTGAGTTTAAGGTGTACTTTTTCTTTTAGGCTGGTCAGCTGACCCCCTTTGGCATGATGGGAATGGTGAGTAGCTGCTTCAGCGACCTCGTTCAATACTTGTTAAAATAGAAATCACAAATAGCTTCGGGTGGAAAGCACAGCACTCTACAGTTATTCTGCTTTGTGATTAAATGAACTAGGGTTAGGATTGAAAAATGGTATACGGACAATGAGGTGAGAAAAGATGAGTATGTTGTACTTTTTTACTTTTATTAATAGAATTTCCAGTGATCACTGGACAAAATACCAGTAATTTCTGCTTTGTCATTTAAGAATATGATTTCATGAATTGTGTCTGAAGTGTGTTTTTATGCATATATTTTCTGACCCTATTGCCACTGAACTGACAATGAAAGCTATTGTGTACCACTCTGTTTATACTTGATGTTTCATCTAATGAGAATTCCAAAGATCTCATTTCATTTATTTCTGCAGGGTGGAGGTTTCATGGATATGTTTGGAATGATGGGAGAGATGATGGGAAACGTGGTGAGTAGTTCTGTCGACTAATTTCAAACGAATGGAAAGTAATAACCCTCATGAATGAACCCTACTTCTGAACCTTCTATGTGCTTTTTATTATTTTTCTTCTTATAGGAAAGAATGTCCGGCTCACCAAACTGTCAGACGTTTTCCTCTTCAACAGTGATCTCCTATTCCTCTTCAGATTTAGGGGCTCCTGAAGTTTATCAGCAGACCAGTGCAACGAGAACAGGCCCTGGAGGGGTGAGAATAACCTACAGTTGCTGATGTGATTACAGTACATGTACGGAGTGCTGGTTGGTGGCATATAGGTAGTTCTGATTACTTTCCTCAACCTCCAAAAGCCTGACTGGACATGTAGCCTTCATGCTTTGTTGGTGCATGCACGACTGTGGTCTCTGGCCTCATTAACACGTGAAATCCCCATTAATTGTAGTCACAATACATACATCATGTACAGTATAAATATCATAGTTGTCATACAAACATTTCATTATTGAGTTCATTCAGTGTGCAGAGCATCCTGCATGTTTTAGTAAACAATCACTTTTCACCTCAGATCCGTGAGACGCGGCAGTCAATGAGGGACAGTGAGAGCGGCCTCGAGCGTCTTGCCATTGGCCACCATATTGGGGATCGTGGACACATAATGGAGCGTTCACGAAATCGCCGCACTGGAGACCGTGAGGAACGAGATGACTTCATTAACCTTGATGAGAGTGAGTCATCGGGAAAGGGAGGGCAGTATTTTCTGCTAAACTTTGAATATCAAAGAGAATTAATTTTTTTCATATTTTTGGTGGCTAACTCAAAGTAAGTACAATTTATCTGGCTTAACAGGAAATGCAAGTAATGTCGATAATGCTGCAGTGAAAGTAGATATGTTATTTATTTGTCTCACTTAACCTGTCCTCTGCACCCACTAGCTGACGCTGCAGCATTTGATGAGGAGTGGAGGAGGGAGGCAGGAAGATACGTTCCCCCGACTGCCCGGGCGTTGGACTACGGCCGAGATCGACGGGCTGGAGGTCAGCAGCTGGCCCTCACTGCCCCTCCCAGCTCAACGCCCCCACCAGGCCATCGGCACGAGTCCCCCAGACACCGCCAGCCCCACACCCGTCCACGTTACGACTGGTGAGAGGTAAGAGACAGCAAGAACACTGAGTATTTACAGCTTTGATTCTCAGGCTGGGATCAGTCAAGTCCTGGTGTAAACCCATCACATCAGGGGGATCTGTTTTAAATATACCGATACATTTGCATGGCTATTATCTATTATTTTTGACGAATAATCAGAATCCGCTGTAAGTATGTGTACACATACAAGGAATTTGACTCTGGTTTTTTGTTGCACTCAATGTTACACACAGTTCCAAGAACAATTTACAGGAACCTAGATAGAAATAGACATTTATGTATATTTGTTTTGGGCCAATAAACATTTTCGTACAGAATTGACAAAGATTTTCTATTTTTGTAACCATTACATATTGAGCACCAACAGAACTCCATCTTATCTCCATATTATCAGGTTTTATTAAAACTCAAATATCAATATCAAATTTAAAAATCCAGCTATGGTCACACTGTAGTTCGGAACGGGTCAGGAGTGATTTTAAATGTACATGAAACTGACAGGGTTTTCTCTGTACATCTGAAACATAATGTAAAAAATAAAACTATTTTTTCACCTTTCCTAAAAGGTGAACAGAGATCATAATGAGGACAAACTGCTAGGTAAAGATGATAGAAGCAGGCAAACCTTGCCCAGACACTATGCAATAAAAACCTTCCAGAGAAGAGACGTTCACTTTGAAGCAGGTGCAGATATGTGTTGAGTTGGGTGTCACTTAGCCCGGGTTTTAATTGAAGCAAGGAGTGGGTATATTTTAAATTTGGAATTTTTTTGCTTGTTATTGGTGGATCAGTTTTACATAATTGAACTACTTAAATAGAGCTCCAGGTATTTATTCTGGTTTGAGTGATCCTCAAACCTCCAATAATACTGGTACACTATAGTAAAGATTTGCACTTGGGTAATTCTATACACTGTACAAAAACAATGATCTCGCAGGTTCATGTTGCACTGTGTGAGATGGGTCTAATTTTGAGGCATGCTCAATTGTGTGATGACTGTCTGTTGAAGTGTAGCCTATGATGTAAGTGCAAAAGGGCATAGTCTGCACGCCATCACCACGCTAATATTTTGAAAATGTGTAGATCTGGGTCGTAACAACAGTCACATTGTAAGAACTTGTTCCTAAATTTGTCATACTGTCAGACCTTTGATGCAAGCCGTCTTTGCACACCAAACCGCTAAATTGGCTGTTGCCGGGCGTGTCTCAAAATTTGATCTAGGATGACCATTTTGGATTGACATCCATGCTTCATGCTGTGCTCTGTTGATTCCATCTGCCTTTCTGTCTGTAATGTACCATAATAAACACTGTGGCCTTGGTTGACTGTCCCTGCAGGTGTCGCACGCAACCAGATGGAAGGAGTTGAGGGAGGATTTCCCCGATGCTGTGAACCACGCAGAAGACGGAAGTTGATGAACGTCACAACTGCCCGTTGTAAATGTTTGATATGACTGGACTGTCTTTACATAAACAACATGCACACCCACACACACAATGGCACCCCTGTACAAACATGGGTATAACTACACTCACTTTATACCGTCAGCAAGCACGTATTTGGACAACTGACACATTTTTTTGTTATTTTGGCTCTTTTCGCCACCACAATGGATTTAAAATAAAACCATTAGTATGTGCTTTCAGTGCAGACTTTCAGCTTTAATTTAAGGGTTTTGACAGCAATATTCAGAGGAACCGTGTAGGAATTACAACCATTTTTATACGTAGATTACCAAAAGTAATTTGACAAATTAACATAATATGAAATAGCTTGTTGCAAATCCTTTGCAGGCAATGACTGCCTGAAGTCAGGAGCGAGACACTGGGTTTCTTTCTTGGTGATGGTGTTCCAGGTCTCTACTGCAGCTGTCTTCAGTTCCTAACCCTTTCAGGGGCTGTTTGCCTACAGCAAGTGACATGCATTCTCTATGGGATTCAGGTCAGGTGATTGGCTTGGCCATGCAGGAATATTCCACTTTTTGGTCTTGATAAGTCTTTGGTCTCTTTGACAGGATGTTTTGGGTCATTGTCCTACTGCAGTGTGAAGTTTTGTCCTACTAGATTTGAGGCATTGGGGTTGAGCCTGAGCAGATGGGATTGCTCTGTACACCTCAGAATTAATCCTCCTGCTTTTGTCAGCAGCCATCTCATCAATAAATACGAGGGATCTCCGGATTCAATATTATCACGATACTAGGGTGCCGATTTGATATACATTGCGATTTGATATTGCGATTTTTTTTTTTTTTGCTTTATTTAGCACTAGATCATGGGAGAAAGTTAAATTATATACTTTTTAGAGGCTGTATCATGAGTCAAATTTCCAAAAACAATGCACATCAGTCAGTCTTTCTGAGTTTTATTTCTGCAGCGTCATTGCTATATTGCATAAAAAAATGGTAAATAAAATATTAATATATTATTGTTTTATTAATATAGAATTAAATATTAATTCAGGGATCCTAAAATTGTAAAAAAAAAAACTAAAATTGCATTACTTAAGTGAATCAGATTTGGTTTGTTTTTTTCCCCCTCCCCTGCTGGCAGCCATACAAGCACATTTCATAACATTAACTCCACCAGACTTTTTACAGACGAGGTGGTGTGCATAGGATAATGGGCTGTTCCTTTTCTCCTCCACACACTCCTCTTTCCACCACTCTGGTAGAGGTTTATCTGCATCTCATTAGTCCACAAGGTCTTATTGAAGAACTCTGCGGGTTTTTCTATGTTGTACATCTTCAGTTCTATAAGTTGTTTGCATCTTGTGGTAACTCCTCTGCAGTTATTCTGATGAAGTCTCCTCCTTATTGTGGTTTTTGACACAGACATGCCTACCTCTTGGAGAGTCTTCTTGTTGTGGCTGACAATTGAAAAGGGGTTTTTTTTCATGAGGGAAAGGATTCTTCTGTCATCCACAGTAGGCTCCCAGGGTCTACCAGGCTGTTTTGCATTGCTCAGATCCCCAGTGCATGTTGAATTGGACAACATGTTTCTGCTATTTCTCTGATTGTTTTTTTTTTTTCAGCTTCATTATGGCCTTGAATGACATTGTCACCTCTTTGTGACTGATACAGCAACAGATTCCAAATGAAAATGGCACACTTAGAATCAACTCTAGGCTGCTGATTTGTGCATGAATTAACAAACAGTGGGCAAACACACCCCTGTCCTAGGAACAGCTGAACGGCCAATTGTAGCTTTGGATCCTAAAATATGACTACAAATACGTCTATAATCCCTTCACCATTCATACAGTTTAGATCTAAATACCCTCAAATTAAAGCTGAAAATCTGCACTTAGAGAACATACTACTTGTTTCATTTAAAATGCACCGTGGTGCTGTACAGAGTCAAACTAACAAAAATGGTATCACTGTCCAAATACTTGGAGCTGACTGTATATATTCATTCTCAAATCTTGATATGTGTTTTTGCCCACTGCACTTAAGTGCTACAGTATACAGTACATCTGCTGTACAGTCCATTTTATGTTTGTGAAGACACTAGTGTGTCAGTGAATTGAATTGTATACTGTTAACTAATTAATCTAACTAAATAAAAGTTCATTAAACATTGTTAGATAATTACAAAATGTGTCTTTGTTGTGGTTGTGTTTGAGACTGCATGTCCTAAATGTGTGTTTTTTAAAAAGTAAATGGCATAACTCAACGTACAGCTTCAAAGCAATTTAATATGCAACTAATTCTGTCAATCTAGGGTTCTTTTTTGCTCCTCCCTAATCATATTTAGAGTTATTGGTTCTCTCCTGCTGTAAAGTGCAAATCTCTAATTGTGTTGCTGTAGTTCACTTGCGAACTGACAAATGGGCTATATTGTTTTCCCACTGCACGTGCATGTATTTGTGTGCTCCCTCTTCCCTACGCCACCATGTCTGCAGGCCATGTGACATCCAAATGGAGCACACCATTGGAGTAGCCAATGAAAACCATTCTCTTGACAATTCTCTCCCATAGCAGGCTCGCTGCCCGCCTCCGACTCAGCTTACTGTATCTTTGATTGCGGCCATTACTATTTTTAAATGCACATCCTCCTTCCAGCATGCACTGCTCCTGTCACCCGTCTTCTTGTCTCCTTTAATCCCCTTCATTAGATCTTTTAATGTTCTCCAACAAGGCAGCTCGTTTTGTGCATCGGTCTTAGATGTATCCTCCTCATTGATTCTTTGTTTTGATATTTTCTGCCTGTCATCCACATCTCAAGTATACACATGTTTTATTCCCTTTTCCCCAGCAAACCCTTACATTTCAGCCAGTTATGACATTCTTTGCAGGATAGCAGCACTGCTGGGATTTGGCAGCAACCACCACAACAATTCTCATATTAGCGGTTTCTTGGACAGTATTTGCACACACGCCACAAATGCTGCTGTAGTTAGTTAATATATGAGCATATTTACCCTCAGCAATATATGCTGAACAAATAACAGGACTTGTAGGAAGTCAGGAAGGCAATGTTAAATACAAAGCTTGAGAATGAAGTCCACAGAGAGGTTGCAGTGCAAATTACATCACACCATGCTCAGCTTCTGAGATGTTTTATTTTGCTGCAACTTCACTAAAGCAAAAGAAATGGATGCAACCTTCGCTGTCAACGCTATCCTTCATTCCACCCTCTGTTTCTCTTTTCCCAGCTTCGTTCCCTCCTCTCCTCTCTGCGTCTTCCAATGACTCGCGCTCCCTCCCCTCCCCCCCCGTGTGTCATATGTTTTCACCCCTTCTCCTCCCACTTCCCCATCCCTCTCTCTCCCTCTCATTCGCCCACATACGTTCACTTTCTCCGTCAGGCTTCAAACACGCTGCAGGTAATGTTTAAAAAGATTGATCTATTTCTTCATTCCCTCCATCCCTCTAAGCCTCTTCCATCCTTCTCCTCCCCCCTTCTCCTCATCTCCTCTTGCTCTGTGTTTTCTCACCATCTCATCTCTCCATTGGTCCATATTACCAATCACAGACTGAAACAGCGTAGAAATTGAACTGGCTTTTGGTCCGGAACGGGTTGACAGTAGATTCATAAAAAGGTATGCATTATTTGCTAATAATGCTTTTGATTTATGTCTCCTTCTCTGTATATATGTGTGTGTGTGTGCCAGCAGTCTTCCTAGGGAGCATCCTTTCCACAGCTTTCCATCCCAAGTCTGCGTCACTATCATCAGGAAGAAGGTGTGAAGTCCTTGTGACTAATGTAAAATTGAGGCACCTAAACATCGTTGTTTGCTGAAATGAAATGTGTTTTTGATGTTTGATTTTTTTTCATACGCACCAGTCTCTCTGTACACAGAGTCCCTTGCTCATGCTCAACCTTTTTTTATAAACAACATGAGAAGGAATGGTTGTAAGATTTTATACACGAGCACTGAATGGTTTAAGTAACAAATTGTAATGTTTTCTTGTTTTTTTTTTTTATAGGATGTCCATAGTGAATATTGTTGCCAGGGAGATCCTGGACTCCAGGGGAAACCCCACTGTGGAAGTAGATCTGCATACTGGAAAAGGTTAAAAAAATAAACTTGCATGATGTGTTTGTGCAACTGTCAGTTGTGTTTTTTATGTGATATCGGACTTGACTGTGTACTTCCTCCTTCACCTTTCACCCTTATACATGTACCTCTCTCTCCGCCCACCAATCCTCTTTTCTCCTCTCCAGGTCTGTTCAGGGCTGCTGTGCCCAGCGGTGCATCCACCGGCATCTACGAGGCTCTGGAGCTCCGGGATGGAGACAAGACTCGCTATAAGGGCAAAGGTGAAAGCTTAAAGACATGTACCATCTGTGCTTCTGTCTCTTTCATGTCTGTCTCCGCTTTTGCTCTGGAGCTTTTTCTTTTGTGACATAAATGTGGACGCACTTAGTTTTCCATTGGTCCAAATATCTCCCTCTGTCTCGCTGTCTAAGGTGTAACCAAGGCTGTTAGTCACATTAATGACACCCTTGGACCTGCCCTCATCCAGTCTGTGAGTGGCAGTGAAGAAATTGATCAACTTTAATCAGAAATGGCTAAACAAACTGTGTGAGTGACATTTTGTTTTTCTTTCAGGGAATCGGTGTGTTGGAGCAGGAGAAACTGGACAACATGATGATTGAAATGGACGGCACTGACAACAAATGTAAGCCTCATGCACGGTGATGGCATATACACCTATCAGCCATAAAATATATGCAACAAACTGCGATGCTCCGTGTGTTCTGACAGCTTCCTATCAGAACCAGCATTAACTTTTTCAGCAGTTTGAGCTACAGTAGCTCTTCTGTTGGATTGGACCAAATGGGCCAGCCTTGGCTCCCCATGCACATCAATGTGCCTTGGCTGCCCATGACTCTGTCACCGGTTCACCGGTTTTCCTTCCTTGGACCACTTTTGGTAGGTACTGACCACTGCAGACCAGGAACACCCCACAAGAGCTGCGGGTTTGGAGATGCTCTGACACATCTAGCCATCACAATGTGGCCCTTGTCAAAGTCGCTCACATCCTTCCCTTTCCCATTTTTCCTGCTTCAACACATCGACTTCGAGGACAAAATATCAACTTGCTGCCTAATATATCCCCCCCGCCCCACTGACAGGTGCCATGGTAACGAGATAATCAATGTTCTTCATTTTACCTGTCAGTGGTCATAAAGTTATGGCTGATCGGTGAATGTGTTTCCGCACCAGTGGTCACTGACTGCTGATCTGTGTGTGCTGTGTTACTGCTTCTATGTTTCTCCCAGCTAAGTTCGGGGCCAATTCTATTCTTGGAGTATCACTGGCCATATGCAAAGCTGGCGCAGCAGAGAAAGGTGTCCCCTTGTACCGTCACATTGCTGATCTGGCAGGAAACGGAGAGCTGGTCCTCCCAGTTCCTGTGAGTTCTGTATATTTTTCACTGCACAAAAATGCAATTCTTACAAACTCAAAAGGCAAAAATATAACCTCATCTGTGCCTCACTCAGGCTTTCAACGTAATCAACGGGGGCTCCCATGCTGGTAACAGGCTGGCCATGCAGGAGTTCATGGTACTTCCTGTAGGGGCAGAGTCTTTCCGTGACGCTCTGCGTGTAGGGGCGGAGCTCTACCAGACACTGAGAGGTGTCATCAAGGAGAAATATGGTCAGGATGCTACAAATGTGGGAGATGAGGGAGGGTTTGCCCCGAATATACAAGAGAACAGTGAAGGTAAGAACAAACATGTAAAATATCCCCCTTTGCCTGAATTCTTGTAAGAATTGCCTTACATCTTTGTGTTTCTCTCCATCAGCCCTGGAGCTGATAAAGACAGCCATAGAGAAAGCAGGATTCACAGACAAAGTGGTGATAGGGATGGATGTTGCTGCTTCAGAGTTTTTCATCGAGGGCAAGTACGACCTGGACTTTAAGTCTCCGCCCAATGCAGCCCGCAACATCAGCGGCGAGGAGCTGGCCAGCATCTACCAGGGCTTCATTAACAACTACCCAGGTGTGTATTCTGATCTGTGTGAGTATGTGTTTGTATGTCGGATTTCAGCTCTGAAATGGGTCAAACACAGAAATACTTAGTTTTACACAGAGAACATGATGTGGACAACTCCTCTTCATGATAGACATTTAAAAAATAAGCCAGATGTATTGATTTCCACAGTTCACTGAGCCTCGACTCACAGGGTCATGGAGAAACAGCGTCGGTGTTAATGTAGTAATAGTTGACTGAACGTCTATCTGTAAATTGACACTCCAGCTTATTTTTCATACATCCACAATTGCCATATTTCTTTCATCACCTCTTAGACAAACTAAGAGCTTGAGGTCTCCACAGCCCGTTCTCTCCTTCTCCTGACGCTCGGACCTGTTAAGGTTTTAATTATGTGCAACGGTGCACATTTGGCAAGCAGGGACCTACTCTGATGTGGCTCTTTACCCTATCAATGGTGTGTTTCCTGCTTGTGTGGGCAAGTGCGTGTGTGCAGTTTGAGTGAATTTTAAGACATTACTCCTGTTACAACCTTTATTGGCAAATTACTGGTGCAATAGTCCTGTTGACTTGTAGATGAATAATGGAAAAATGCTGTTCTTAAAGCAAGTCATAATATTAGACTTATGCAGAAAAATGACCTTACTTGTCACTCTTTCCTTCAGTGGTGTCTATTGAAGATCCTTTTGACCAGGATGACTGGCCAGCTTGGTCACAGTTCACGGCCTCAGTGGACATCCAGGTAAGTTATCACACTTTGTCCTTATTATCTGGAAGTGAATTAGCTCAGCTGGTCCTTTAAAGGGGTACTTCAGCAACTGAGTATTACACTTCCATCCATGAAAATGGTCAAAGTGAATGCTGCAGATGTCGATATATTCTGCTTTTTTTGTTGCTAGTATGTCTGCAAAATGCTGGATTCTACAATGTCCATAATGAAACTCAGGAGTGTATTTCATTGACTCTCCTCACCTGGAAACACCCACATCATCAAGCTCCATGCCCCGTCTTTGTAACGCAGGCTGATCTTCATGTGTAAAATCAGTGGCTTTCCTCTTTAACATTAATGGTGTATGGATTGACGTACGTAGGGCGACAACAACAGTAATACCTCCTGGGCTGAGTAGATCTGCTACTACTGCTGTGAGTAACACAATGCACTTCAGTCGGCCTGTAACTTTGTTGTATGAATTGTGCAGGTGGTTGGAGACGATCTGACTGTCACTAACCCACGCAGGATACAACGAGCCGTGGCGGATAAGGCGTGCAACTGCCTACTGCTTAAAGTAAACCAGATTGGCTCTGTCACAGAGGCCATCAAGGCGTGAGTTGATTTTGTGTGTATTTGATGCAGAGACATGGGCACACATGTCCATGGACATGCACATTGATACTGCCCCTGCCTCTCAGGTGTAAGCTGGCCCAGGAGAATGGCTGGGGCGTGATGGTGAGCCACCGCTCAGGAGAAACGGAGGACACTTTTATAGCTGACCTGGTGGTTGGTCTCTGCACTGGACAGGTAACACACACACACACACACACAACACAGTGGGAAGTGCTGTCCATTCTGCGTTTCCCAGTTTAGTTGCTTCTACATTTGTGTCATTGCTTCTTACATAAGTTGTCCCTTAGTCAGTATATTAAACACTGCAGCAACCCAGTTTGGAAACAAGGCAATACAATAATACTTTGTGCAAAAGTACCTCAAATATAAGGTAATGTAGTAAACAGCAGTGGAAGTTAAGCATTGCAATTTTAGTGATATAAGCTTTGTTAAAAAATAACTATGTACTGTTTCTGAAAGGATTGAAGTAATGAAATAAGTCGATTAAACACCAACAGTTACACTTATAATTTTTTGAATCAGATATCAAGAAAAACAAACCAAAATATAAAAAAATATTACTTTTCTATGAAATGTGAATACCTTGTGGTTTGAGTATTGGCCAGTTTAATAAATCTTTACATACAACTTAAGGAGTAGTAGACATTGTTTTTTTTTTTACATATAACAGACTCAGTGATTCATGAAAAAAACACAATCAAAAGATCACTTGATAGTGAAAATAACGGTTAGTTGCTGCAGTGTTACCTGTGGTGCTCTCTGTGATCCTCTGTATTTTTATCTCTCCTCAGATCAAGACTGGAGCTCCGTGTCGATCAGAACGTCTGGCCAAATACAATCAGCTCATGAGGTGGGTAGTCATAGCTTGATCTCTTGATCTTTACATGTGTATGCATGTATAGAAAAACATAGCACTATAGCACTATATGTTATAGCGTCTATATAGCACTTTATTTATTTCTCTTCTTCTTCATTTGCTGCTGTCCTCTTTCATATTCATCTGCCTGCTCTACCTTTCGCTCTGTTGTCTTCCTCACCTCCTCTTCCTCTCAGGATTGAGGAAGAGTTGGGTGACCAGGCCCGCTTTGCTGGGCACAACTTTCGCAACCCCAGTGTCCTTTGAGTGCCAGTGCCGTTAGCAGTGGCACAGAAGAAAGCACACATACATGAAAATCATTTCCCTGACAGACACATAGTAATGATGTAATGACACCTGTTTCAGCAAAGCACACAAAGATGCGCTTAAAAGTATTAAGACTAATTCGTTTTCAAATAACTTAAATGCAGAGAGAATGCACTGCAGCTACTAGCTACAGTATATTGACCTGAAGCTTCAGCAAGTGATTGACCTAATTGACTACAGACAAAGCCTGGAGGAAAAGAAATCAGTGTTTCACCTCTCAGCAAGCCGAGCACTTCCCCAGATGTACTTGTTAGTTTCTTTCTCTTTCCTGATCCCTCTTTCTCCTTTTGACTCAAAGCAGACGTGTTTTGACCTTTTGTGCCCCGTTGTTTCCTCTTCCTCCCGTTCCTCCTGGCGTTTTTGATGTGAACACTCAGCAGCTTGACACACAATTGTATCTGTCACTTTGTATGTCTGAGGTTAAGCTTAATAAAGAAATGGATACATGTTAACTTGAACCAAAGCTCTCTGTGTCTTTGTTTAAAGGGGAGGCTCTGCTGTGCCATTTATCTCTTCTCTTAACAGGTAAATAATCACTGAATCAAGTATGGCTTAAAGCCAGAAATCCACCTCTGCAGTGCTCTCTGAAAAGTAGAAACAATCAAGCATGATGCACTTCTGGCCACATTAAATATTGATGTCACAGTAGGTGTTTGACAGAACTTTCATAAGAAGTCTTACAGGAATCCTGCAGAAAAAAGTAAAGGTCATTTCTGCTGGTGAAGTTCTGCAAGACTATTATCCTACAGGGTTTTGGTGATTTTTCATTTGTCGGCCGGATCTGTTAATGTTCATGAAGGAATGGTTTAGAGGGAATCCAACAGGAATTCAGCACAAATCCTGCAGGAACTTAAGAGGAATCCTCGGAATCTTCTGCAGGACTTTAGAAGGATTTTGTTTCAAGCGGGAATTGATAGTTCCTATGATGCCAGCTAAAGGAACAAAAGCAACAATTCATGGCCATCTCTCATACTTCTGCACATGTAGGATGACAAGGGAGCACAAATAGGTGCCAGGAGCAATCTGTTGTCCATGCAGCAGGTGTCCATTAAAGCCACAACATAAAATGCAGGATACAGTCAGCTGTCAAAGGCAAAACACCTGCTGCACAATCAATGACAGGCCTTTTTAACTGCAGACATTTTGACATGTCATAGCAGGAAAAGCACAGGTGTCATTAAAAATGGCTGCATTCCGTTTAGGTGGTCCGATTCCAGGGTCCTTGTATTGCGCATCTTGGTTCATTTGCATGGCTACTGGGAAACTAAAACTGAGCCATCATTAATGTTAAATTAATGTTATTAATTATGTCATGTCAAAACGTAATTATTGCCGTAATCAATGCCGTAATCATTTTTATTATTATTATTATTATTTTGGCTACTTTTCTTACATAACATAAAAATCGTGTTTACAAACGGTTTTAAAAGTCGCTATTGCAGCATAAAACGAGGAACATGAGCGATAGAATAAATGCAACATTTTAAAATACCGCACATCACATTCCCAGTTGCTCACACTGCACAATTTTGGCATTACAGTATCTTATGTAAATTTCTTTTTTGCTGTAAAACTAAAAATAGAAAACGTACATCATTAATTAAATCCATTCTAATGTAGTATAGATATTTTTGGTGAAAAATGAAAGCAGCAGTAGCTGAAATATATTTACATTTATTTAACACACATCGGTCACATTGTACCGGCTTCATCGGCTGGTCGTTGCACAAACTGGACAGCAGAGGGAGCGCGACACGGACCCTCGGTTCCTGTCGTGCCGGGTTGCTGGTGATGATGATGAAGGAAGGCTGGAGCCGCGCAGGCGCACCGGGTACAGTCTCCGGCCTGGTCTCCATGGTTACCACACAATAGGAGACGGGACAGGGGGCTGCGTGAAGGGGAGAGAGGGAAAGAACGACAGCAGCGGAGCGAAGGGGAGGAGGAGGAGGAGGAGGAGGTCTGCAGAGCCGCTTGACTGGACACACCGCTGCAAGCTTTTACCAGACAGACAGGCAGGCAGACAGACAGACAGACAGACAGGGAGCTGCCGGACAGACACACAACACAACAGAGGGCACGATTTAATTGCCCAGTTTGTTAATTGTGTAATTATTCCAAGCGAGTCGGCGCTTTCTTTGTCAAGTCGCTGACATTGTCATTCGAAGGCTCACACAATCAGCTCCATGTGTGTCCCCTTTTGTCCACCTTTCAGCGCGTTCGGCGGTGGATTGGAACAAACGCCCATTGGACATTTCTACCTCCTCGGGGCTCAGCGCGACATAAAGCCCAGAGCTGGTTACTGAGTCTGTAGCAGCGTCTCTTACAGCAAAGGTGACTCTGGAGGGACTAGGAGACAGAGAGAGACCCTCCCTCGTCAGAGTTTTGGCCCTCTCTCTGCGCCTCTCTTCCTCCTTCTCCCTGCCTCACTACTCCCTCCTTCTCCTCCTCCTCCTCCTCCGCCTCTACCCCCCCCCACCTTCCCTCTCGCTCTCTCTCTCTCTCTCTCTCTCTCTCCTCATGCAAATCACGCCCTCTCCTCTCTCCCTTTCTCT